>VXAZ01010237.1:139133-167808 GCA_013399875.1 Gymnorhina tibicen
TTATAAAATAAAATTATTATTTTTCATATTATTTTTCCAGACACTTAGCAGGTCAACTGAAAAAACAAACTCAATACTTCTGAGAAACATAATTTTCCAGTTATAACATGGAAATATAAAAGAAACAAACCATTCCAAGAGACACTCTCTAATAAAAAAATATAATTGAGAACAAAAAAAAAAATCAGCTAATTATTTTCTTATTTTTGTGCATCCTCTTTCATCCTATATATCATTAATTTGATTATCAAAAAGACAGTGCAAATGAGGAATGGTTACTTTTTAACTAAATGGTAATAAAAGCTTTTGGGTTTGAAGTTCAAAAAGTTTAAAATCCAGTAATTCTCAGATCTAAAGGGTTATCTCACATCATACTGTAGCATTTAGTTAAAACTATCTCCAAGACTGAGTGTAAAACAACATTCTCTTACTTTTAAGTTTCTCCTTCATTCTTGAAATTAACTCTTTCAGAAGGTACTATAGAGAAATCTAAAAGATTTCAGATTTTCTCACATATATAGGAAGCAATACAAATATTCAAACCTAGTGACAGGTTCCATTATTACATTTTGAATCCCCCCAAAAGCATTTTGGAAAATCAAAACACATGACATATTACACAGCCACAGTATGGGTTTCTGGGGTCAGAGAGATCAGTAATTTGATCCTGATTACTTTTAAGGAATCATTTCAAGATCAATACCTACCAGGTATTCAAGTACATGATGAGAAAATTGTCAGTACTAAATGCACTCCTGTATTGATGATATCAGTCACGGATCCTACACTACTCCAGCAAAATTAACAACTGGAGATCTACATATTCATCAGTTATTCCTGGCAGTGAATCAATTACCACTCACTGTCTGATCCACTAATACCACATTCTACAAGCCAGGAAAGTGGATCAATCTGCAGCAGAAATGCTGCATTCAAAAGGAAAAATAACAAGGTGTCTTTTATTTTTGCATTTCCAAAACCAAGATGGCTGATTTGGGAGAACGAACAGCAGTCAGGCATACTGTAATATGAGAAGTGACTTTTTTTGTCAGTGACTTATTTTCAGAAATCAGAAGTGATTTCTCTCACCACTGAGTAAGTAAGAAGAAAACCACCTTGGTTCTAGTTGCAAGAGAAGAAATTCATCCCCATGGCCTAGGATAAAAGTTCCGTGTCAAAATCCTATTCAACCTGAAACTGAATTAATTAATTTTTATAAAGCCCTCAAAATCACCAACTTCTTTGAACAACCTTGCCAGTGGCTTTATTTTATTGATGCAATTTATACTGAGTAATACTGCAGACAATTCAAAATCCACTGCTGCGGAGAGATTTCTAATATCTTTAACAGGCAGATAATGCTGCAAGCATGACCATAAAGACATAAACTCGTTTCTTTATCAGGGTAAGCACACTGCTTCGTATCTGCAAGATCCTATAGTGGAGGCCTGATTTAACATTTACTCATCTGACTTGCAAATTTATATATATAGAGGCTATCCCAAATTAATTCACTCAAGAAAGTGGAGGGAATGAGAACAGACTTGAAACTAAAGACTTCTGAGAATACAAATGGAGAAAAGAAGTCACTGTTTTGCTGGTTATCACCCCCTGTATCTGTCAGTAAAACTATCCTACAGTAAAGCTATCCTGCTTAACTAACCTGGTCTCCTTCTCTGACAAGGAGACACATTTACTGGATGAGGAAAAGGCTGTAGATATTGTCTACCTGGAGTTTTACAGATTCATGGAATCATATTCTGAGTGGAGAATCATCTGCGGAAAGGATCCCACAGGGATCACTGAGTCCAGCTCCTCTCCCTGCACAGCACCATCCCCAAGAGTCTCACCATGTGCCTGAGAGCATTGTCCAAGCACTTCTTGAACTCTGTCAGGCTGGTGCTGTGACCACTTCCCTGGGGAGCTGTTCCAGTGCCCAACCACCCTCTGGGTGAAAAATCCTTTCCTAATATCCAACCTAAACCTCCCTGACACAACTTCAGGCCATTCCCTTGGGTCCTGTCACTGGTCATTAAAGAGAAGAGATCAATGCCCACCCCTGCTCTTCCCCTCTTGAGAATGCTGAAGACCCCAATGACATCTTCCCTCAGTCTCCTCGAAGACCCCAATGAGGTCTCCTGTCAGTCTCCTCTTTTCCAGGCTGAACAAACCAAGTGACATCTGCCACTCCGTGTATGGCTTCCTCTCTAGACCTTTCACCATCTTCATAACTTTACTTAAGTAAAGCCTTTGACACCATTTCCCACAGCATTCTCCTGGAGAAAATGGCTACTCATGGCCTGAGTGTACCCTTTGCTGTGTATCAAACTGGCTGGATGGCCAGCCCAGAGAGTGGCAGTGAATGGAATTGCATCCAGCTGGTCTCCAGTCACTGCTGGTGTTCCCCAGGACTCAGTGTTGAGGCCATTCCTGTTTAACATCCTTACTGATGATCTGGATAAGGGGAACTAGTGCATGTCACAGCCCATTGGTGTGGGGCATGATGCTCATTATAGATTCTCATCAGGCTGAAAAAGACACCAGACCATATGTCAGGAAACTCATTTTTTACTGCACAGTTGTATTAATTACAGCAACCAGCCCACTGCTTAGACTGAAAAGGTGTTGGCTAGCAAGCTCTTAAATACTTACAAGAGGTGCTGGCTAGCACACCAATATTCAAAGGTTGTGGCTCACAAACCACAACACCCTGACTCAAAGGTGCTGGTTAACAAGCCGTAATATACCTCCACATCTCCCCACTCTAACAACAAAGTTCAGTATGGAGTATGGGATAGCATATGATTTGCTGAGGCAAAGGGAAGAAAACAACTCATATCTCCAGTCCTTAGATCTCACAGCAGTCCTGTGGAGGGTCCAGAGCTAGGACATCAAGACAAAGAAAACAAAAGAGAAAGAGAGGAGAAAGAGAGAAAAGAAAGCCAGAGGAAAAAAAGAAGAGAGGACCTGATTCACTCCCTTTTATAGTTCACCTGGTGCATGCCTTTTATGTAAATTAGACTTGTCACACAGTTTTGTTCACTCATGTACAGCCAGCCCTTCTCCAGGAAGTGAGGGAAGGGTGGGGGACTGAGTCTCAAGGCAGTGTAGGAACTTGGCTCAGAACAGCACTACCCCAGCTCCACGGGACCCTCTCCTCTAGTCACACCTTTCCTGTAGCAATACTCAGAATGTTTGAGATAAAACATGCTCAGCTCTGATCCTCTGCAGTGCCCCCTCAGTCAGTCTGCAGATGAAACCAAGTTGTGTGGGAGAGCTGATCTGATCTGTAGGAAGGCTCTGCAGAAAGATCTGGACAGGCTGATTCAGTGGGCTGAGGCCACTGGTATCAGGTTTGATATGGTGAAGTGCTGGGTCCAGCCCTTGGGTCTCAGCAACCCCAGGCAGCACTACAGGCTGGGGCAAGAGAGTCTGGAAAGTTGCCCAGCCAAAAACCTGGGGGTACTGGTCAACAATGGCTGAATACGAGTCAGCATGTGCCCAGGTGGCCAAGAAGGCCAGTGGCATCCTGGCCTGTGTCAGCAATGGTGTGGCCAGCAAGACCAGGGCAGTGACTGTGCCTGTGTACTGGGCACTGGTGAGGCCACACCTTGAATCCCAAGTCCAGTTCTGGGCCATTCACAACAAGAAGGACATTGAAGTGCCAGAGTGAGTCCAGAAAAGGGCAATGGAGCTGGTGAAAGTCTGTAGCACAAGTCCTGTGAGGCGCAGCTGTGGGAGCTGGGGCTGTTCAGCCTGGAGAAGAGGAGGGGAGACCGTATTGCGATCTGCAGCTGCCTTAAAGGAGGGTGCAGCCAGGTGGGGGCCGGTCTCTTCTGTTACAGTCTCAGTAACTAGGAAAACATGGTCTCAAATTGCACCAGGAGAGTTTTAGATTGGATATTAGGAAAATTTTCATCAATGACAGGGTATTCAGGCATTGGAATAGGCTGCCAAATTGGTGGTGGCATCACCACTCCTGGAAGTGTTCAAAAGGTGTGTAGATGTGGCACTTGGGGACATAGTTAGGTAGCAACATGGCAGTGCAGTGTTAATATTGGACTTGATGATCTTACAGGTCTTTTCCAATCTCTATGATTCTAAAGGGGACTAAGCAACTAAAACAGTTTTCACATAAACTAAGCTAACTTTCTTGATACTCCTCTTTAAGTAATGAAGGCTGATTTCCATGTGCTACAAGAGATTTGTTGAGTTACTCTGTAACTTTGTTTCTCACAGACAATCACCTCATGAGGCATATGAATCTATGAAAGCCTGGAAATTCTGGAGCAGAACTTGTCCCTCCACTGATTTAAGTAACACAGCCCCAGGCAGATAACAACTCTGCTATTGTCCACCAATCCAGCAAGGCAGGAGGCGCTTCAGTCTCTGATACTGTATTTACCAAGCAGGGGCCCAAAACCTCTGAACCCTTTCACCCCTTTTCTTTCTGAAACAGCCAGTATTTTCCTGCACACGTCAATGAGGAAAAATACAGAAGCTTGAATTAAAGGTACAATTACTTCTGAAATTAGACATCAACATGTAAACGGAACTTGATTTTTATTACAGGATGGCAAGTTTTATGCTAGTAACTGTATTTGTGTAGCAACTGTCCTGGAGTTTATGACACAGTTTCAAAGTCATTCCAGGGGAGCCAGATAAACCAATTTATTTCTGGAAACTTCTCAACACACTCTTTCCAAAATATTTATGCTTCTGAATGTCCTTAGAAGCAGATGTGAAAATCAAAGCTCCAATGTATTTTGAACAGCAGAGATGGATGGTTTCACTGGGATAAGCCATTCAAACCTGGCACTGATTAAGACTTCCCAGTGATGCTACTGAGTTCTTTTTTGCCATCTTGGATGAGTCTATCAAAGCAACAGAAGAGCTGGATGGAACTGAGTAATCTATCATTTATTACAAAGAATACTTCTCTTAAGTATATTCTCCATGAAAACACAGAGTGCAGTTAGTTTTTGAGAAGAGACCATTAATGACATTTTTCTGAAAATTATGATCTGTGTGAATCTGTTGGAGTAACCACAGCACAGATACCCAGGGGGAAATTTCTGAAATCTGGTCAAGTAACAGATTTATTTCTGACCTTTCTATCTTCCTCAACTGGAACCAGATTTCCTCAGCTCTGCTAAAAAAAAAGCAGGTGTAATATGAAAAACTGCATCTTATTCAGGGGAAGCTGTAGAAGAAAGTGCTATTTCTTATTCACATTTAATCAGATTTTGGAGAGAATTTCTTGTATGTCAGTGATTTCAGGAGTCTGTACATCAGTGTTGTTCTTAGGTGTTTCCTCTAGAGCCAGAGGAAAGCCATTGCTTTCAACACAAGTCTAGAGGACAAGAAGTCAAATCTATTTCCAATCTGCCTAAAAAAGTACTTTGAAACTGTATAATTGATTACAACATTAAAGGTAAATCAGACAGTATGATTTCCAGTCATTATTAAAAAAAAATTAAAATACTCTATAATAGCTTTCTTCTTTAAAAGTAGGATTCTAACAGGCCACATTACTTCCTAAATCATTTAAACAGTCCTCAGTAAGCAAGATACACACATTGCTCTGATTTGTTTAAGTATAAATTAACTTGTTTGTCTGCTAACTTTCAGCAGCTCAGACCAAACCAAACTCCTGTAAATATTTTTTAGTAATATTTTCTAAAAAATCCTATCCAAAGGCCTGTGAGTTTTATTGTGTCCCATATCCTCTAGGTTAAATGACTGACAATAAAACACAAACAGGTTTGGTATTTTTAAAACCTTCTTACTATGAAATAAGCAGCCAGTTCTGAAGAATCATAGTGGCTAAGTCTGTAAATAACAAAGCAGCACGTTCATTTAAAGACCATTTCACCAACTGTTCATGAAATAAATTCTGTGTGTGTGAGATGCTGACATAACAAAATTCATATTATTTCCACACACTTATCCATTCATAACGAAGTCTGTGACTTTTAATTTTCCTTCTAAGACCTCTTGCTCGCTTGCCCCATGGCTCCAGGAGAAGACAGAAAAATAGCTTTCCGCAAACCAAAATCAAAATGTAAATGAGTAAAAGGTATCAAACATCACATAGATTTAAATACAATCTAGGTTTCAAAGCACTGTTTTACTCAAAACAATCCTGTTTTCTCAACTTATTATAAAATTCTCAGTGTATAGATTAGGGGAAATTACATGGCTTATATTTGTGAACAACAATTATCAGTATGTGAGAGCATATTTTATACGCTCAAAAAATATTAAAAAATCATTAAAAAAATCTTTAAATATACCATTGATAACGTAAACACAATGTCCAGTTTCTCCTTTAAAACCAGTAAAAACACATTTCAGACAGACAAAATGTTACATTATGTACATACATACATTTCAGTGATTAGCTAGTCAACATAACCTCTCACTTTACCAAACTGAGTCTATTCCAGTAACCACTCAGAGGTTTTGCAAAAAAGAAATCACTTCAGTTTCAATTAACATTAAGAAAGCTTGGAATATTCTTCAGTAATTTAGTTAATTAGGGCCAAAATGCCTAAGTATAGGGCTAGGAGGGGTTTGCTTCCTACATTTCTTTCTGACATTTACTGTCAGGAAGTTTCCTTATTTCAGCACAGTTTATGGATACATGCATCTATGGGATGGTTTTCATTAGCTAAATTCTATACCAGCACACTAAATAAAACTGCTGGCCACAAGTACATGTTTTGGATTTACTGAGGCTTCTCATTTTAGTCCTTCTTCACTTGGAACAAAAGTCTGACATCTGCCTACATCTAAATCTCCACTGATAACCCATGACAGACTAGCTGATCATAAACAAATTATTCTGCTAAACACTCCTACAGAGACAAAGATCTTGCCATTTAAGCATGAGATCAAGTTATAGAAAATCTACAGATAAATGACTAGACTGAATTAATTTTACTTCTGGGTTAAAAATAAAAACAAAAACCCCAGGAATAATACTATTCTTTCAGAAAATTAATAACAGACTTCATTGCTTTTCTCATATTCCCAGACACAAAAACATAGATTCTGTGAAGTTCTCCACACTGTACCTGATGTAATAGAGCTCTTAACCCTGTTCTGTCCCTGAAGAATGTAAACAGGCTCATTTTCAGTCAGTGTTTGCAGTAAAACTGCTTTAAATGCTCTTACACTAGGCCAATTTCCTTAACTTCGTTTTAACAACCAGAACTACAATTTGCTCTTTAAAAATAGTAAAAAAGTATGGCAAAAATACATTAAAGGACCATGACAACCTACTAGAGAAACTTAACTGAAAAAAATTCAGAAACCCACTGAGACAAATACGGTTTTTCTTTAGAAATTAAAGTATGCTATGAACTATATTACTCTTGCTCACACATGTAGCTTAGTAAAAAGACTAGGCTCATATTCTACCTCTGTTTCCTAAAATGCCTGAAAAATGTTACATGATCCTAATTTCCAAATGAAATGTGGAAAAGAAAATTATGGGGAGGGGAAAGAAAGGCTGCATTGTTGTCCCCTCACCAATTCAAGCTCAGTTACGTTCTGTGACACTGGTACAGTAAAAACATTTTGCAATACTACTGTGGCTAAAGACCATGCAACTTTTTAATGGATGAGTTCCAAAGCCTAAGCTCCATCTGCAAGTCACTAACAAAACTGTCGGAAATCATAAGAAAGAAGCTAAAGAACTGTTGGGCTGGCAAGCCTTGAGTCTGCTCTTGGCCTCAGACAGGAAAAGCAGTTTCAAATCTCCTTCCCTTTTCTCTCTCCTTTCTCTTTAAGAAACACCCACCTAGAAAGTGCTATTACTCCTTGTCTTAAAAAAGGGGAGACTTTTGATGCTGAAATAAAACACACATTTACACTAACTTACAAAAGGAAATTCAATATCTCTACCGGAGTCAACCGTAAATCTTTTTTCTTTTTTTTTTTAAAGCTCTCTGGTTTAACTAGACAGAGATTTAGAATTAATTTCCTTCTTCCCTCCACAATTTTCAAAAGCCAAAATGCAAGCTTCCCACTGAAGAGTTCCTTAAATCCACACAAAAATGATGTGGAAAAGAGGGATGAATAAGTTTAGAAAGAGTGGATGGATTGTAAGATTGTTTCACTTTTACTTTTAATCTGTGAGTTCCATAATTTCTAGAAAAATGATAATCTCAAATTTAGGCTTTTTTCAATGAACGTATGTACCCAATATCTGATTTTTATATTTCCAGTGGGTACACATTGCAAATACTACCCCTAATTTACAATTCAGGATATTCAGGAAAAATTACTTTAATCACTTTGGGTTTGGACTTCCTAAGTATCACGCCATTAAAAGTTTAAGGGGAGAAAAATGTCCACTGAACTTCTTAGCAATAAAAGCACAAAATACACCTATAATGGTGATACAACAACTGGTGGTCACAGTTATATTTGATTGAGCAAAAATATCTAATGCCAGTAGAATTTCTTCAAGTAGAGACCTCTTTTTATGTCTCAGTAACAAATCATTATTCTTTACTAGAGCCACCTGGCATGACTAAAGTGCTCTGAGAAATGTCAGCTGGCTAGCAAATTGTGACACTTGCTGTTAAAGCTCAAGCAGCCTTGCAGGAAAGCAGAATTCTTGGTTTCTCATTTTGTTCTTTGACATACTTAGCTTTTGTTTATTTTGGCCCAGAAGCCAAGAAATCCTTTATAATCACGTTAGCTTGGCACTGTTAAAGAATTATATTTGAAGAAGAGAGGTCTGTTTTCTCCCAGCCCATTCATAATATCGTTCTATTTTCAACCAGAAGACTATGGTAATGCTTGCAAATTTGAAAACATTGCAAATTCACTTACATCCTACCAATGTAGCTGCCTACAGGTGACCAGAGAAGGTCCAAATCAGCTTAAAATGCTGATTCTCGAAAGAGCTTGTGAGAAGACTATTTAGATGTATAATCTTCAAAATGTTAGAAATTACCAAGAACTCCCCCTGCCTGACTTTACAAAAACTGAAAGAACAACAGAAACAAGAAAATACTGACAGTGAAGTCAGTAAAACTTCAAGACAACAAGGATTAGAAATCGTTTACGTGGTGCATGTGAAAAGCCATCTTCATTCTACAATATTTTCTCACTACGTTAAAAAGATCCAGCCCCAGTCCCTTCTTGTACAAATAGGTTTAATGTCCTTTATCACCCTCCTGTCCTTTATGAATTAAATTGTTTTACAACACATTCTACTAGAAATCTTGAATATATACTATCACTGTATCAATTACTCATCTTTGATTCATCAGTCAATTCCCATTTTCACTGCAATATTCCCCCTCACCCAGAAGCCACCCACTCTAACCATACCTAAGAATTTTTTTTAACAGAACTGTACATTAACAAGTTTAAGAGGCAGATATGTCAAATTTTTAGTAAACACTGCTACGAGATGTGGGTTCCCTAAGGTGTGTACATCTTAGGAAGTGCAGTCACTTCAACAGGATAAAGTTCTTGTTACCTGGGACACAAACTAATGGTGGTACACAGGACGGGGAAAAGTGCCTGCTCTTAACTCCCTTGGGATGCACTCTAGAGCAAGCCGACTTGATTCTTAAAACTGAATTTTAAACAGTAATTTAGAAGTTGAAAAGTCTCTTATTGCATTAAGAGTTCAATAAGTCACTGGGCTTTAATTAATTATGTCAGATCTTAAACACATGCCTATGTTTCACTTAAGTCTTTTGTCCTGGTTTGATTCAAAAGAAAATTGACTTTGAGCTATCAGTTACCCAGTGACACTTAAGACATTTCTTTCAAGCTCATTTACATATTTGATTCCACATATACCTAATTACAATGTAAAAATTCATCTATCAAAATACATCCTTTCATGCACATGCACTTATAAAACAGAATTAAATTATCTGTCCTCAACTGCAGCTGATTTACATAGTCCAAAAAAGGCCTGTAAATGCTGTGTAACTATTTGCATGACACCAAGTACAGCTGCTCAAATCTATTCCATGAAACTCAAGACTCCGGATGAGTATATGTCAAACATCAAGGAGGTGAAATCAGCTTCCAAAGGAGTAAACTGGCCACAAGGTGAAAAAACATCAGTAAGTTCCCCTTCATTTTGGTTGGAGAAAAGGTACTCTGCTAATGGCTAGAGAGACAATAAAGCATTTTACAGAAACAGCAAAACCACGCTGGGCATTCAAGGAAAAAAAACTGGGAGAATGAAAACAAGATGAAAAGCTTTTAAATTAAACATAATACAGCATTTAATGTAAGGGCAGAGGTTATTTCTTGCTGCAAAAACCATCAAAACATTCAGGTTTTAAAGTAATACGTATTTTAATAACAGAAGCCCCAACAGAGCACAACAAACTTTTTAAAGAGCCCATAGATAGTACATTATATACTATTTACTTCAAGCAGAACTGATTTGGTCGGTAACAGCTGACAGAAGCAAGCAGCCAAAAGGAAGGGTGAAGGGAAGCTATATTTTTTCAAAATTAAAAACCCTTAATGGTCTGTGGAATGCTGTTTACTTCAGCTCCGTTTTACAACCACTGCTGCATGGAGAAGGGATTGACTGAAATGTCTGCAGCCTGTGGCCACCCACATTATGGGAAGCACGATGATTAAAGAGAATGCTACGTTGTTGTATCTGCCAGCAGTCTGCTCCATGCTGTAATTATTATACTTGCCGTCTTCTTATAATCTATTGCATCTGTTGCGGCAAGACCCCAGTGTAAGCACTGTCCAACAAGAAAACCATTGAACCGGAATAGTAAGTTATTTTTAATCTGCAGAAATGGTCTGAAAACTGGATACTTTAACTACTTCTCTTTTACGTTTATGAACACATTTTGCCCTATAGGATAGCCAGTCCCATCTACCACTGAAATACTCACTTTAAACTAACTACCCAAAGATAAAGTCTGACACACCACCCATTCATCCCACATCTTTATAATGAGCTAAGTTGTTGCTTCAGATCTTTAAAGCACAAAAACTGTGTGAATTCTAGATCAGACATGTCTCTAGAGAGCACTAAAATATCAGAATTCCATCTGTCACTTTATTACATACATTGAACATTTCTGATGACCCTATGATTACAACTTCTCCCTTTCTCTTTAAGAATATTTAATAGCAACAACAACTTTTAAAACAATAAAATAAGCCCTAAACACCAAAATAAGTAACAGTTCTCTTAGCAGAAATTTTATTTTGAATTCTGATCTCTGCATTAAAGGAGTTCAGGTCGTAAAGGAGTTCAGAACTTATACTACATGCATTCTCTTGATTTTGTTTGGTGTTTTATCACACAAAATTAAACAGTACAACACTACTGTTGGAAGCACAACACATAGCTGCTATTGCACTCTTCTCTAACAAATTTATGAGGCAGTCTGTACCATTTCAACAATTTTGCCAGGAGCTGGCTGCAGATGCTCCTGTGAAAAGCACAGATTGTCTACTGGCTGTAACTATGAGGTATTACACTAACCAGCATGCCACCACCCAGCAAAAGAGGGAAGAAGGATACATGACAAGCGAGGCTGAAAGAAAACAATCAAGGACTGAGTAAAAGCCCATTAATCTCCAACCACTCCAGATCACTTTGAGGAAATATCTTCAGACCCTCCTACATATAAGCCGATGATGGAAGGCAAGGGTAAATTCCATATATAGTGATGGAGGAAAACTGCCACAAAGACTCCTGAAGGACCAGGGAAAAACATAGAAAAAAATTAATAGGAAAAGTATAAACAAGATACATACTTTAATCACCATCAGATGTCTTTCATCTGAAGGAACACACTATGATCCTTGCAGTGATCAAAGTTCCTGATGATTATTTGCACAGGTTAGAAGAGGAATGACAACGCTTTTCCAAACATTCCAAAAAAGCCGTAAGATCCGTAAAACCACAAGAGTGAGTCTCAGAAAGTGATTAAGTAACTTTGAACTACTTTGGCCTCCAGGAGACTTAACATTTTCCATTTGTGTCTTGGATGTATGCCTTCTGGAACACAGACGTCCCTCTTCCCACAACTGCTAGGGAAAACTAGATCCCCTGCTTCACGCCTCCCCATCCCTCTTACACTGACATTCCCTTCTGATTATTTTGTGTTTTATCATGGTAAAATATTACAGTGATATTATCACAAAGGTAAGAAATAGTCCAAACCAACTAGTTATTTATCTTTGTCCAAATACTACTAAAATTGTTTTCCCTTTAGAGAGGTGAAATGACAACAAAAGAGTTTCAAAATGCTGTGTTTGTAATAAAACCATGCTAAAACTATGCTCTATGACACAGATTCTTTCTCCTTTAACTTTCTCAGTAATAAATAGCAGGTGAAGTATGTTCATAATTTTAACTCAGATATCTCTGTTCAGCTCTTAATCTCCTTCTTTCAAAGCTGTCTAGATAAGAAGGAAAAAATATGTTTCTCAGTATGTCCTCTAGCAACTCATAAGCCTTTTAATAGACACATTACCCATATATGTCATTAAAGTAGTATTCTTATCTCATAGTGACATCCTTTATTATAAATCCAACATTATTTTAATACTTCTTGCATCAGATGGTCTTGGGGCCCATTTCCCCTGTGGAATGACAATTCACAAGTGATTTAGGCTCCTCCTAACTCAAAAATACAAACTAAAGAACAGATATTGAGGTTCACTATAATTTGTGCACTGTACATTTTCTTCATGTTACCTTAAATTCCTGTCTCCTAGAAAAATGTGAAGTTGAAGATTTTCTTCTATAAAGAATTTATTAAAAGAATACTTTTTAAGAAAACAAAAGCTCTTTCCATTATGTTTTAATTACTTTTAATGTGTCCTTTTCTAACATTTTCTAATGTTTTTCTAACCATCTGACAAAGCGTACATACAAATAAAAATAGTAGGTAATGAGTTTGAAAGATGGAAAGTATATTAGCCCCAAAATCAAACCAACATTCTTCACCTAAGAGGAGACTATTGTAATTCCAATTCTGTGTGCAACCTACACAGAATCACAGAATGGTTTGGGTTGGAAGCGGATCCTGAAGATCGTCTAATTCCAACCCACCCACCACAGACAGGGACGCTTTCAAGGCATTTGGTCCTTGCCTGAGCTATGCTGCAGCCCTGCCTGTGACTGGTCATGCACACCCCTGCCCTGCAGCCTGACCCCTGGCCACGGTATCACAGCTAAACCTTGGGCCTGCCTGGTCACTGTGGGCCTGCTGCAGCAGTCACGGGACTCACGGCTGACCCTGGTGATTGCCACTGGACCTGCTCTGCTCTCCTTGTGCCACTTCTGTGTCAAGGCACAGCTGCACCTGCCTCATCCTCACCTGCAGACCCCGGCTCACCCTCCCCTGTGCAGCAGCCTATCCTCACACCAGCTGTGGCACTGTCACTGAGCTACTCTCAACTGCCCCTGAAATATAATGGTCTCAATACTCAAATTCACTAGGTGACACTAATAAGTCTTTTCAATTAACCTCTCTATTGAATACTCTCAGATCTTAATTTAATTAAGAGTTCATCTACATCTACATTTTGACTCACTGAATTTTTTCCAAATGCTTATGGAATTTTCCAGCCAACAGTAATTCTGTTCAGGGTCTGAATTTACCTTCGCAAACATGATACTTAAGAGCTGAAAAGTGTGTCGTTTCTGAATTTATTCTCAGACCTTTTGGCCACAACTAGTTTATTACCATTTAAGCTGAAGTTCGATTTTCACCCACAAGCATTTTACTGCATGAACTGAGGTCAGTGGAAGATTAGGATTTCTTACTCTTGCTTTTGTTAGGCCCATGGCACAAACAGCAGCATTTTCCTGTTTTAACTGACATGACTGCAGTGATATCATCTCTGGGGTTTTTTTGCAGAGATGGTCACAAAAATTGAGGATTCTTTTTCATAAATTATTTATTCCATCCTGTTTTGAAAACCCTTCAAGATCTAGACAGATTGCTTCTTGAAGAGTTTTGCACAAGAGTACACTTAACATAAGGAGGGTTCAGGCCACTTGATGAAGCATATTCAGAAGACTTTTTATACCGTCCATCTACATGCACGATATTCTTAGTAAAATCTGTCTTGTTCTACTCTTCTCCAGAGGTGTGTTACACCTGTGCAAAGCCATTTTTTCTTGTTTCACTTAGCTCAGGAATTCTTCTTCTTTCAAAAATAACTTGGAGCTTCTGATGATCTTATTGTTGGATTCGGGTACTATTATTTTCTTCCAGAATCACAGAACTTCTTGATTTTTAGAAAATATGTTCCTGCCATCTGGTGACAAAAAACAACTGCTGTACCCAGCCCAAATGACAACCAAGTAAAGAAACACAGCTTTCCCTATGGAGAGGGCTGAACTTGAACTGTTTTTCTAAAAACAAGCCTGATGTTATGGAAAGCTTAATATCTGGCACCAGCCAGAAACGTCCCTCTTTTTGTGTTATCATCACATATTTTCTTTTTATGTATTTAAATGAGTAATCTTTCATTGGTGTTGGGTTGGCTTTGTGTATGGCCAAAAAATACACCAGTTATTCTTCAGAACAGACAGCCTTCAGGGAAGAATCACAGAGTATTTGGGTCTCCTCAGCTTTGTTCTGCACTTTGAGTACTACTCTACTGAACTGGAAGTGGGTTGGTTTTTTTTTCTGGTCTACTGTCCCAACTTCTGGCAAAAGTTATTCAGTTCCACCAAGTATTTTTAGATCTGCATGCCCTTTCAGCTCACCTTTTTTTCCTCCCCCTCCATCAGATTTGCTTTGATTAGGGGCCCTGACAAAATGAGTATTCCACTTCCCCATGCTTTAGCTTTGACTGGCACAACCTTTTTTTGCTTTCTTTCGGCTCTAATTCTCCAAGTGGTGCTTGATGAACACAACAAATCACAACTTTGGTCTATACGTGCTAATATGTATCTCACTACTTGTTCCAAATTCTGATTACACCATGATCTCTCAGCTGTGAGTCAGCCTTTAAGTTTGTAAGACTGGGGTTTTTTTCAGTCTTTTTTACAAACTGGTTCACACATTTTACTGTGTTCAGTTTCCTTATGCAGTCTCAAAACACATCTAATTTTTGTTTTATTTTACACAATATATGGGCATATAGCTTTTGCATACATGTCTGAATTGACTCAGACATTAAAATCTGCATTTCCCACCCTCTCCATAAGATATAAGCCTATGTGGGATTAAAAATTGGATTTAAATTTTCATGAATGTTAAGAACATTAATAATTGCATAGCATAACAATAAAATTTCTAAGAATACATTGTTCCAGTGCTTCAAGGCTTTAACCAATCATAAATTATAGGAATAATCGAAAAAACCTCCAAACATAAACAAAGCAATATGACAAAAGGGATCACTAGCCTGTAATTATCCAGAATCTCTTGTGTGCTCACAAAAGCCTCCAGAACAGGCAACCATTAGCAGCAGGAAATATGGGACTGTTCTTGTCTCCATTTTTATGAGACGTATTTATTTTATGATTGCTCTTAGTTTTAACTAAGAAACGAAAACTTTTGTAGCACAGAAAAGCTGAAGATAAGGTATAATGTACAACTAATTCCCGGTTTTTATTTTCACCAGCTCCAGACAATGGTCTGTCCATGCTTACTCTGTAAGAGTATTCTTTTATACCCAATGATGTCGTTGCAGAAGTCATGTTCAAAGTTGGTCCTACCTTAGAGGGTGCACTCATCTTTATTTGTCATTCTGATGAGACCTCATCACACCTGAAGACAGGAGGCCATTCAGAGGAACCTGGACAAGCTCAGGAACTGGGCCCACGGGAATCACATGCAGTTTAACCAAGTGCAAGGTGCTGCACCTGGGTCAGGGCAACACCTGGTACTAGCATGGGCTGGGGATGAACATATGGAGAGCAGCCCTGCATAAAGAACTTGGGGGTGCTGGTGGGTGAGAAGCTGGACATGACCCAGCCATGTGCACTCCCAGCCCAGAAAGCCAAACGTGTCCTGGGCTGCATCCAAAGCAGCGTGGGCAGCAGGGCCAGGGAGGGGATTCTGCCCCTCTGCTCTGCTCTGGTGAAAGCCCACCTGGAACACTGCATCCAGCTCTGGGGTCCCAGCACAGGGGGGACATGGACCTGTGAGAGGGAGTCCAGAGGAGGGTCACCAAGATGATTAGAGGGATGGAGCACCTCTCATATTCTGCTGAAAGACTTGGGATGAGCCTGGAGAAGAGAAGGTTTTGGGGTGACGTAATTGTAGCCTTCCAGCACCTGAAGTGAACTAACAAGAAAGATGGAGAGAGACTTTTTATGAGAGCATGTAGTGACAGGACAAGGGGGAATGGATTCAAACTAAACAGAGTTGACTTAGATTTGATATCAGGAAGAAATGCTTTACTGTGAGGGTAGTAAAGCACTGGCACAGGTTGCCCAGAGAAGCTGTGGATGCCCCATCCCTGGAAGTTTTCAAGGCCAGGCTGGATGGAGCTCTGAGCAACCTGGTCTAGTGGGACCGTCCCAACCCAGGCCATTCTACTGTAACAAACTAAAGGCAACCCACTGTACCTGCCTTTTTATCAAAACACACCCAGGGAACACCTGAGAAAGGCCACAACAGTATTACCATTATTTTAATCCCTAACAACATCTAAGTTACATCCCCGCGGCACGGGTGCGAGCGCCGGCTTCCCCGCGCGGGCAGGGCTGTGCGAGGGACGCAGCGGCGAGCACCCCGGGCACAGATCGCCATCTCCCGGCTGCGAGCGGCGCCGGCTCCCGACGCTGACCGCGCTTGGGCTAACGCACAGGGAAAGGCTGGCTCCTGACCAAAGACCAGACACAAAATAATGCGTAATTTGTCGGACCCGACATCGCGGGGAAAGTCTCGTGCCTACGGAAAATAAACTCGTGAAAGCAGCAGCAGTAAAAAAAGGTGACAGAATAAATTAAAACATGGGAGCAGCAAACAAAGTAATGCGATGAGAGACATACTACAAACATTCGGAATAGATAGATTACTTTGTCCTTAGAAAATACAAAGCATGACCATAGATAAATGAAACCGTGTAATAAGTAAAAACAAAGAAGAGGAAATACGAAAAAACCTGTGCTGTTCAGAATACTACTTGTAATTTTATAACAGTAAGAGAAGGAGGAGGCTAGAGAAAAGGACTAGCTGTTTCTTTATGCTTCTTTATTCTCAAGCTATTTGCATGATGAGTTTTTCATTGTAAGCACTTCAGAACCAAGGTTTTCTAAACTGTTCACATATACTCTTTAATATAACAGATCCTTGGATACAAAGCCCTAAGTGCTTAAAAACCCCGATAAACATCAAGAATCAGTCACTATCAAAACAAATGAAAACACAGAATTCTTCTACATCTGTGGAAAAATTATGGGCAGAAAAATACAAAACTCAGTTCAACTGAATGCACTGTGCATACAGCAAAGAAGATAATGAAATTAATTTTCTTATTAGTGAGGATCCTGTACTGTTGCCAAAAATGTCAGGAATCTTAACACAGAATTCTCACTAGTCCCACCAACATTAGACAACTAAGAATCCAAACAACGCCATACAATAAGGGCAGCAGGGAAGCTGGCTTCTAAACTTCAGACTACTATTAAAAAAAAAGTTCATCTTTCCTTGGAAGAGTATTTATTAGAATGCTGTGAACAGAAAACTGTGTACATATTAATATAAAATGAATATATGTGTATATGTTTGTAATATGAAGAATGCCATCTACTGGTATATAAAAATACACACCACTGTTTCTAAGTCAGTAAACAGCTATCATAATAAGCAACAAAGTTGTCATTACTGTGTTCTACAAATGAAAGTGTCCAGTTTCAAACCTTGCCTCACATATTCAGCATACTATATATTAACAAATACATATAAGCCACATATCCTACAACATAAGCCTCTATCCATAAAATAGACAAAGAAAAAAATGCAGTTGTCTTATTCTAAGGTCTAAAGACCCTGCTGCAGCCTACCAGTATTTAAAGGGGGCTTATAAGAAAGATGGGGATAGATATGGCCATGCACAGGATATAGATTTGCAAAAGAACTAGATCTTTTCAGAAAGGAAAACTTGGCTAAGCCAAAAAAAACACCTCTAAAAACATAGGGCAAGCCTTAGAGGTCTTTCACTCCTATGTTTATGCTGTTATGTATATAGTCTTGTTCCTTTGTATTTGTTTGAGGGATAGTAAAGCACTGAAAAAATAAATCTTTAAAAAAAAAAAGGAAAAAAAAGAAAAAAAGACAAAACTTTAAAGAAAGGATATTAACTTTCTGTTTTACCCAATTTGAAAAGAGACGGGCTGTAACACTCTCATAAGTACATGTGGCCTTCCAACACAATACAATACGAGTAATATTTGAAATAAATTCCAAAGCAATAAACAATTCACAAACACAGCTTATAAACTGAGAGCAGAGAAGAAGGTGTGGCCAAGTTAATAAAAAGGAAACCTGCTTCAATTGGTGCAATGTGATTGCAAGAGTAACGTGCAGTGAAAGGAAGCTGTTCTAGCCCCATCAGACAGAAGTCCATCTTAAAACCATACTTACTTCACAGCTCCAAAAATCTGTGCGCAGAGGAGGCCAGCTGGAGAAACTAAATATCTTTCTTAGACTGGTTTCACCAGGCCATTATTGTTTTTATTAGTATGAAATCTGTGGCAGCATGTGTCTTGGCTTCCTATGCTGTGCCTGGCTTTACAGAAAACCTACATAACCTGGATTCCAACACTAAGACTTAGAATCATAAACAAAAGCAAAAATACCTACCATTTTAAGTAGCATCTAATCCTAAAAACACTGCAGTCTACATTGCACACTGTAATTAAATTTCAATAAATTTCTTTTCACATTTTATTCTTTTAAAGGACTTACAGACCTGCACAATCTCGGTTTCCTAAATGTAGTAATAATGCATTTCAAGTGGGTAGCTACCCCTCCTGCCCTTAAAAACAACACAGCTTTTCTATGACAATGGCAGGAATGTTAAAGACTAAGCTAGCCTTAAATGCATTTTTTGCTACTTTGAAAATGCAATTTAGTAGCTAAAAACAAAAGACTTGAGACCAGCCTTCCTATCAATGACCTTAGCCAAAGATGCACTGAAAGGCCCCAGCACTCCTCAGGAACTCAGGCTTGCCATGACAAAAAAAGCAAGGTGTAATTTTATAGTCAATGTATGTAGCTATAAAAGCAAAGGGAGGAAGAGATTCAACGCTAACTTGACTGAATAATATAATTTTCCAATCAGATACAACTTTACATTTTGGGAGAAAAATTTTAATGCAAGCCACTTTAAAACCTATAAAACTAGGAAGAAACTTTGAAGTTTTGTTGTTGTTGTTGTTGTTGTAATAGTTAATAGTAAGCAAGCAAAGTTCTCTGTCTCCATTACAGACTCCTGCTTTGGTTGTTTGGGTGAGGTTTTTTGGTTGGTCGGTTACTTTGCTTTGCTTTTTTGATGTTTTCTTTGTTCTATCATCAACTAAATGGATACCCAAAGATCTCAATTTATTTTATACATGCTGGCCTACACAGTGAACCTTTCTGCCTTTTTAAAAACTAAGTATTCCTCCTCAGTGTATGCTGAAGTATTAAGCTGAGGAAATAAAATGAGCTATCAACTGCAGGGCCAAAAGACAAAGCTACTCTGAAGATCACTTCGGTAGAAGCCGAAAAGCAGTGCCTCTAGGTAAACCCCTTTTCCACAGCTCCTGTGTCAGTACGCATGGACCTGACACAGATCCCCATTCTGTGTGGTCATGGATGGCTATCCATACCCTCCAGGGAGAGCTTAAATACCTTAGATTATCTATCATTTCATTCCAAGTACAGGAAAGTTTTCTATAAAAACCTTAGTGGCATTCAAACTTCTGGAGTGTTATTTAAAATTTCTTTCTGGACTTCAATTCCCTTTACATCATGTAGTCGTAAAACTACCTTCCTCCCCGTGCCCAAAAGTCTACAAATTTTAGTCTTTTGGCCTTTTTTCCCACAGTGTTCCACAGTGTATGGGGCATCTTCTCCACAAGTGAATAATCTTGCTGTAAAGAGCTCCTGCCATATTACCAACACTAAGGTCAGATCAAATCGCTACAGAGATTGATCATCCAGTCAATATTAAAACAGCTGATGACAACCTCAAATTATGGCTCTCATAACAAATGTGTGTCGATCCCTTTCTGTGACAATTGTTTGAGACACGTAACAGGTAGAAAGAAGTTCAGGAGGAAACAATGTTAGGTGGGTCAGATTTACTCTGTGTGTGTTTCTGTTTTTCAATATAAATCATTATCACAGATGGCAAAAGAAAACCTTCAAGAGTAGAAAAACATTTAGCTCAGGTTCTTCTGTAAAAACAAACATGACAGACCTTATCGTATCACAATTGCTGATGATTAGAATTACAGTGATGAAAAGGAAAGGGAAATAAAACCACTTTCTTCAAAAAGCTTTGTGATGATGCCCACTGGGTAGTAGAAGAAATTCTACTAATTATAGAAAACAATTTAATAATACCCTCTCTTTTAATCCCACCTGCAGTATTACATGCACTTAAGGCAACTAGGTAAGTGCTGAATGATAAAAATAGCTAGTACGATAATGTTTGTGCTTTGAATTCCTCTGTGCCCTCCTTCCTAAGCTTTAGGTTAACTCTTGACCCATCAAGTCATAGTGGCTATTACGGGTGATTGAAACACACAGAGTAGGCAGAAAAATTTCCACAGATTACAGGGCAGCTTGAATCAAATATTTGACATGTTAGTTTCAGTGTAAGATAAAAGCAGCAGTCCCACCTCCATCCATCTCCAACTGTTTGTTCCTGCTTACCTGATACTTCTTCTTGTATCAGCAACACCATCAATTCAGTTACATTAATCAGATGAGTCAAATGTTGTAGGTTAAGATGACTGGTTTTTTCCCTCCCTGAAACCAAAGCTATCTGTAGTAGACTGCCTGGGTACATCTCTCCCTCACCACTTAGCATCATTACTGCATATGTTATTAACATGCATCATTAATGCACAGGTACATGTTATGCTACTAAAGAACAAAAATGACAAATTTTGCTCTTTGCTGATAACTAACTGCATACTACTGTGCCTCTCCTATTTCATTACAAAGAATATAAGAAAGCAGCAAGACTACATTAGAAAAGGCAGAGGGGTTTTTTTTTCATATCCTTTCACTTTGGCATTCAAGCACTGCCATACTTTGAATTACAAGTATATTAACCTCAGTAAAAGCCTCCTGAAAAACATTAAAGACAGGAAGAAAATAAGGGTGATTTTACTTAGTATTAAGTTGTTCAAATTTTCATGGTATGTGGTACAGCCCACCAAACAGGTATATACAGGCACCCAAGGCCATCTAANCAATAGCTGTTTACTAGCATGTAGTTGTTTACTAACATAAAAATCTGCTGCATCATCATCATCCATTATTTTATAGTAATTTTACATCCTAGTATTACACGCATACCTAGATAATTTGACACACAAAATAAACTACTAAGTAAGAAATTATCTACCTAGAGAAATCTAGAAGTATCTTCAGCTTTAGCAGAGCTGTACATAAATAATGATGAGGCTGCTATATTCCCACTAGTTGTGAGGACTAAAAGATAAAAAAATAAAATATTAACAATTCCATTTATATTTTTTACCGTACTTTTACATGGACCCATGGGAAATGCAAGGACACAACAGAACTGCACCCTCAAATTGTTATTCAGTAATGTAAAGTATTAAGCAACAATGTGCAGCAAGCTATATACATGCTGATGTGCTTTTCTAATTCAGTGTGGAAATACATAAAATATGAACAGATGTGCCATGCAAAACCCTAATTTTGGGATTAAAGTTAGAGGTTCATTATTCCTTAAGTCACTAAATATAAATCCATACACAAGCACTGCCCCTCCCCTTTCTGACTCTCTTTGAAGAAAGTTTGGATACAATTAAATTCTTCATAGGCAGGAGATTAAACAAAAACAAAAAAGAATGAAATTACAGAACAAATATACGTTCCTTTCAAAACAAACCATGGCATTTCTCCAGGTTATTTATTTTATCCTAATTGAAAGGTTCTTAATTTTTTTAACAGCAACAGTTGCTTCCCTTCTGATTTGTGGTTGCTGCTCACTATTCAAGGAATATATTCAAGGAAATATTCAAGGAAGCCTGGTGAATCTAGTAGGTTAAGAGCCATCAAAACCACCAAATGTAAAATGCCTCATCCTTTTACGATTTAAAATGAGACTAACAGTGACTGTGTTATAATTAGAATCATATACACTTCAACATAATATGTATGCAAGTTGTCTTTGGAGCAGTTTCTTAAATGACAGTGTGTCTATGCTATAGACGTAGCACCTTTAAATAACCAATTTAATCCAAAGCAGTCCTGGGAAGTATTCATTCACTTACCCGTATCCAGCTGTTGGCCTTCAGTTCCACAGCATTCTGTGGTTCACTGCTGTACAGACAACATAAGCACCACATCAGAGTCTTCTGGCTTTCATCTGTAGGAAAAATAGCAAATAAAGATACGCTTAGAGGGAAAAGAAAAGCCCAAACAAAACACAGACAGAATTACACATGACAATCCCTATCCAGCCACAAAACTGAGGCCCTAAATATCAGCCTCAACTCATACTGCTTCTATTCTACCAGATTCATACCACACGTTTAACATTACTCACTATATACATCTTGTGTAATCATTTCCTTCAATGGCAGTTTAAAAGGAACCAAAGTGTTCAGAATCTATACAATAATTAGATGATCTTAAAAAACTTGCAGGACCTAGTAATTCATTTACATAAAAAATACCTGAAGCTATCTTCAAGGAACTTTGAACTCAGTAGCTAAATAATATCATTAATAATAGACAAAAATCAACAGTAGTAAAATAGTTTATTACATTGTGTCCAAAGCTTGCACAACTCAAGTATGCTCACTTCCAAAAAAGTTTGTGAAGTATGAAATCATTCACGACTAGAATGTAAAATATCAAGTTCTCTGTAAAAATATAGGAAGAGTCTCCATGCCTCAGGAAAATTACATTTCTGCAGACAACAGAAAAGCCAAATGATGAAGGAAAAAGCCCTATTCTGATTTTCTGTTCAGGATCAGAATGGGTTTTACTTAATTCTAACCCACTGTTTGAAAGGAGTTCTCTTCTTTAAGAATCTACTATAAAATGAGCATTACTCTCACTGCTCAGATGCACAGATATTATTATAGAGGAGCCGATTATCTGAAGTAAGCAGCTGAAGAGCCATTTAACTCATGATTATTTCACACAGCTTTGTTTTCAATAGGCTTTGGTGGGTTTTTTTCTAATGTTCTTTGGCACATACCAAGATGTTCTACAGTGAATTTAATCCCAGAACAAAACTGTGATTGAAATGAAAATTCTGAAAACTGGATGTAGTATTGTAGTTCTGACACAATGTTCACTTAGTAAGCAATTATCTTCTTGTTAAAAATAATACAAATAAGTGATACTACCAGTTTTAGAAATTATATTATAGGACAATTTGATTATCAAGCTCAATGAGTGATTTCTTTTGTTTTCCGTGTATTTCTTAACCAGGATGTAATAAACAGTATTATTTAGAAGTGCTTTGTTAGGAAAGCCTGAGGTAAAAATAAAAGGTCCATTAAGTAATGCCTGTATTTTCACCAGGTGACCAGAGAAGTTAACACTGATTTAAACCAGTATTCCTCAATAAATGTCCAACAAGCCTGGAGGCCATTACTGACCTCCCACTGACTAACATGTCTGGAACAGAAATGGTTTCCCAAGCACACCCTTTTAACCAACCACCGTTTTGGGTATTCTGCCACTGTGTGTTTGGGGACTTGTTTTAATACGGATTTTTACAAGGCTAATAATTAGGTTTTGTAATTCTGAAGTTAAAGGACACATCTTGCATATTGCTTAGCAGAAGTTCAGAGTATCCTTAAACTCTGATTATAACTATATTCAACTGGCATTCAGACATCATCACTAATAGACAACCTTCTCCTTCAAAAAAACCTTCCATCTAAACTTGATTATGACTTTATATGGGAGGAAAAAATAAACAGAGTGGTTTATTTGTTTAAATGACTAAATCATAGCCAACTGCTCCTTGGAAAATGAGATTTTAAACATTATTAATTACTAATACAAAAATACTGGCTGATTATGAAGTCCAGCTTTTGACATAACTTTCAATTACATAAATTACACAGAAAAAGGCAGAGAAAAAGACATCAAGTCCAAATCTCTTATCTCAAACAACTTATAAATAGTTCAAGTATTCCTTCTTTTGACTTATCCAGTTTATACTGTACATCTACAGTACATCAATAAGTAATTTTGTTTAAATTTTGGTTTTCTTTTGACTTAAAAAAATCAAGAAAAGAGGTGAAAAAGATGCATATAACTGCTTGAACAGTGTCTTGCCTTGAAGGACAGGTGTCTACTAAGGAAGGCAGGAGCTTCCCTTGGAATGGAAAATGCAAGCTCCCTCCCTCCGAATTATTATAAATTTGAAATTGAGGTACAAGGAATAGGAATAACAGTTCTTTTACTAATACATACACACATATATATATATAAAACAAAGCAGTAATACAGAAAACTGGTTTAACCTGACAGAGTCAGGGTATGACCTGGCACCCTGCCAGGCAGGGTGGTGGTAGCAGTCCGACTGGGTGGTGGCTGTGGTTCTCTTTGAAGTGGTTCTGTTGAACCAGTGATCTTCTAGAAAAGGTCTGGTCCTCCTTGCAAAGTCCAGTGGTGGTTGTGTAGCTCTTGTCCTCCGGAAAACCAGCAGGTAAGGCTGCCAGTGCTGTTCTAAACCCCAGATTTTATCCTGGTGGGAATGCTTGGCTCCTTCCCCCTGGGCGGAGCATCTCACGATGGGATGGTGAGTCATGGGGCAAGGCACTGATGGGCCCATGAACAGGAGATAGTCCGGAGGGAGGAGGCAGGGAACATCGCTACACCTGGTTTCAGCAGCTCATGAAAATGGTATTAGAATACACTGTAACCCAGGACAAATAGACTTCTGGATGAGAAGATTTTTTGTTACACATGATGACTTGCTGCATACTATGAAATACATTGCATGTATTTTTGCCTGTCAGAAATGTAAATCAGTATGATGAAAGCTAAAATCATGAAAACAAAGCTTAGATAAACTAAGGTGGCACACTTTGCCAGCATAATGAGTTTACACAGATTAACACAGATATACTCAAACCTCAACCCAAGTGAAACCAACCTATACTTATCTCATAGCTAAGACAACAGTTTCCAAAAAACAAGAATTGGTACAGCTTCAGATCTTCCTAGATTAAAAAATTAATTTTTGACCAAAACTGAGGTAGCCTCCCACAGATTTGTGAAAAACAGGAAAAGGGCCCATACAATCCTCTTGCTGATACACCCCATGACACACTCTTGAGGGCAACTCTTGGTTCACTGTTTTCTTTTCACAGCTGCCCTGGAACAGGGGATGAAAGATGGGAAGAATAAGACTGATCTTAAAATAATTACAGCAGTTGCAAAAGCTAACCATATCAAAAGACCAAACACAGAACCACAGAAAACCTACTGGTTTCCTCACAGTTTTCTAGTAACTGTGATCTCCATGGAAAACATACCATCATGACTGTCTCCAACAATGACACGCACTGAAAAGCATTATCAGGATACAAACAAAGGCATTTGATCTTACTATGGCATGAAAGAATGCCTAATACCAAAATAACCAGAAATAAAGTTAAAAACTCAAAGGTGGAAACTACAGCTCAGAAAAGGCTACCACCAGTCTACTGGACTTCTGTAGGGAGGTTAATGTTGTATTCCAACAAAGGGAATAAAATATGTCTGTAGGAAATTTTAGACAGCTTGGAAGCTGCTTTGTAAAAATAAAAAAAAAGTGAAAAAGGAAAAACAAAACAACAATCACAAAAAAGGGAAAAAACCCCTGAAGAAACAAACAAACAAAAAAACTAAAACATCTCAAACCAATCAACCGGTCAAAACTCCAAGCCTTTATGATCAGATTGTACTTCTTTCCTGCCAATCTCACAACAAAAAAATTTAAAAAAACCAGAAACAACAAAAAGGAATGTTTTTCTCATAACATAGTGTAGTCTCGATCATCCCAAGCACAGTCAGTTTATAAATACCCTCTCAGGAATGGGGCCAGATGGAAGGAAGAAAACCCTAATCTTACAGACAGAAATATTATTTTTAGAGAGTGTTGTAAAATTTTATTGAAACTTATCAGAAAATGTTCACTAGCTAAAACTGAGCTTTCTGTGGAAATTAATGCATTCCCAAGCTTGCACGCTCACACACACATACTGACAAGTAGAGCCACCAAGAAATCCCCCAGCATTTATAGTATTAGTTTGGGATTCAAGACATTTGGGCTCAAAACTCAAACCAGGAGGGTCCTACTGAGAAGATAATCCCACAGCCCACAAAGAAAACCAAAAAACAAAAAACCACTGGAATTCCTTACCAAGACTGAATTCCTCATGTATCCCTTGTGGTTTAGGACCACAAGTACAGCCATGAGATTTTCTTCAGTCGTGCTTCCCTCACATTAGCATTCTAAATAAGGCTAACTTGGTCACCTCCTGCTCAGGAGTGTTTATGAGGAGATTATTTTCCCTTGGAGACCATGCTTCCTACACTGAGCGGTCAGCCATGTCAGCTTCCAGCACCAACAGACATTCATCTCAGGTGATAGGGATTGTGGTTTGGACATGATGCAGAAGCATAATGTTTTTCCTTCTCCATTTATTAGTATGAAAGACTGAATTGAACAAAATTAGTTCCTTCTTCTGTGAGGGTGGCCTGGTCTCAGCCACACGTCTGAATGAGCTATTTATCCAAATGAGAAATTACATGAAACCCACTTGAGAGTCAGCATCTGCTATAACCAGCACTATCTTATAGAATATCTTCAGAACCAGTGCCAAACAAAATGAAAAACTGCTGAATCTAAAATGCCAGCAGTTCAAAGAGTGCCCAGGTGGCTCTAAGAAGAGGAAGCGGTGGGAATGTATAAGCAGACATCTTCAGGTCTATTGATGTCAGAAAATCTTTAAGCATTAAAGTGAAGGATTCCATTTCGAGCAAGTAAAGTTCTCTGAATTGGCTTGCTTGCCAGTTCGAGACAAAAAAAGAAACCTGTAGTAAAACTTCATTCTCAAGCAAACTTCAGAGGTAACGACCAACTTGCAGAAAAAGTGCTTTTGCAGCTTCAGAAAATGCTGAAGGAACGCAAAAAAGAGGAAAGAAATAGAGGAAACCAGGAATGTATTGCCGGGATTTTTGCGAAAAGGAGCCAAAAGCAGACACAGATGGCTTTCAACTCTGATGAGAAATATAGGTGAAGCTACTTTTCTGTAACACAATATACTGTTGGCTCAGAAAAACTGTCTGAAGTTTTGCATATTCCAAACAAAAAATTAGAAGCAAAACGTGTGTGTAATTGCAAACACCAATGGCTACCAACATACTCAAAGACTATGACTGAAAGGGAAACCTCTCCATTGTAAAAATACATCCGTAAAGTATGAAAAGGCTTTTCAAAAAGCACACATTTGCTCTGCAAAACTGGTCTAAGCTTAAACCTGTGGTTCCTTCCCAAATTCCCGTTCAGAGGTGAAGTGCTGACATGCTGACATTACACACATCTACTATGTGTTTTATAGACAAGTTCATTTTGCCTGTGCTTGGAGCTAGAAGACAAAGCCAAAACAGAAGATGTATGCTGCGCTTGAGTTAGTAAACCCTTCCAGGTGAAAAGAAAAATTGTCCTTTACTGTATTTCCCCCAAAAGGAAGCAAAAAGGAGAAAAGACATAATGTTACTTTTTTTTCTTTTTTTTATTTTGTAGTTGTAGTAAGAGCAAAAGACTGACAAAAAGGCATTTTAAGGGGCCCACAGAGCTCAGAATTAGTCTTCTGCTTAAAGGAGATCCCAAGTAATTTATCAAAATACCAACATTTCAGTTCCTGAAAAATGTATGAGAACTGCTGAACACATAGCACAAGGAGTGTCTCCTCCCTCCCAACACTTTTCCTGTGCCCAATTTATTTTCTCTTCTATATTCCCACTCACCCACATATGCACCACCAGTAAGAGCACTTCGTTGTTTCATATGCCTTTTTCCTATGTTACCACTTTACTGTTTTAATTCTATGTGCATTTTCACTAGTTAAGGATGGAGAGATGGGAAAAATTCAGAATTCAATAAAAACGAACACAATCATAACTTAGACTAATTACAAAAACACATATCAGAAAAGTTAATTCTTCTATCTCAGCATATATAATAGAATATTCTGATACATACTGAAAGAAACTTCTATTGAAAGTAATTTGAAGCACTAGATTGTGTACATTTTGAGACTCCAGCAAAATGTCATCAATACAACAAAAAATGAGAATGGAAATCATGATGCACATAAACACTCACTGGGTTTAAAACCTACCAGTCCCAAGCCAAGATTCCGTAACTAAACCATGAAATTAATTAGATCCAAAAGTGAATTTAACATTTCTGAAAGCCATATATTTTAAGTAACACGGATAGCCTTTTCATCTCAAAATTTTACTTCAGT
>VXAZ01010237.1:167845-184586 GCA_013399875.1 Gymnorhina tibicen
CTTCAGTAAAAAAGAATGTTTTGTTTTTATGGAAAAAATCATAGTATGTAACAAGTCATATTTTCCTAATTTCTACAAAGTAAGTTTATGGAACTGCTGCAGAAATATCTTTACATATTCTTACCATATCCTATAACAAAAGGATTCCAACAGAGTCTTCCTAAAAGCTGTCCAATTAAAGGGAACTGCTGGATTGCTACAGTTGAACCCTGCTAAAACATAAAAACAAACAAAAAGATAGTAAACATACTGCACGTATTCATTATCTAACACTTAACTATGTTAGAAAATTTTCTCATTTGCTTCACACGCAGCAACCAGATCAGTATTAGTAACTAGCAAGTATAAGATTTCATTGTATCTAACGCCTACTAAGCACACATTTTTGTTGAACCTCATTGCTATAATACACTGTCTCAGAGTTTCTGAGAAATTTATACCTGTTATGGCGTAAAATTATCTTTGTTACTTTTTCTTGCTTTCTTTAAATTAACTTAATGTCTAGCGAGTAACAAACTGACATTTAACTTTTAACCGAATAGAAAGCAGTTTCACGAAAAAAGTAGTAAACAATGTAGTTTATATACAATCCTGCGTAATCAGTCTTATTTCTCCATTTTTTTAGCTTTACTATCTAATAAATGAAGGCTTTGAAAAATAGTGCTGTGCTGAGATAACATGCAAGTAGCAGGGATGATAACCATCTCCTGCTACTGCAATGAATTCCTTACATTTGTCTCATGTTTGGGGCAAGACCAAGACTTTCTGGGGCCATATTCACAAGGTCCATTTCAGGCCATGCCTCAGATTACGTGAGGTAGCAATATTTTTTTTGCCCTTTAAAGAAAAAGAAATACAAATACGGGAAGAAACTCCACTCCCCCAAAACCTTTTACTTAAAATTTAAAATTTAAACTCGGTTCAGAAACAAACCTCACTTTGCACCCTACAGATGAGAATACTTAAAAATAAGAACTTCCATAAGAAGCAAGCTTTATGCCATAGTGTAGTACTTCTAAAGCTATTATACTGAATATATACACTGAAAAACCCATGCTCAGAAAAACATATTAGCAACTAAACATGAACAACTACATTTACTCAAGTGAGTGCAGACAATAATTAAAGTACTAAATAGAAGAGGCAGCAGCTTATGCCAGTGATCTGACCATGCTGCTAGAATTCACTGTGTGTGCCATAACACCGGGGTTAATGTGTCAGCAGACCCTCTAAGATTTAAAGGATCAGCTACAGTTTTGCATGTTAAGGCCTTTAAATCATACAATTTACGACCTGACAACCAGAATCAAATTCTTGTTTATTTCAAGAGTTTTGTTAAGAGGCTGGAGCATTGGCTGGGAAATTTCACGTGACATCAACCAATCAAGAAGAAAAAGCTCCTTTCACAGTAAATCAGGGAAACACACTCCTGTTTGCACTACCTGCGACTGTTTCCCCTATTTGCCCCTCTGATCCAGCAATACAGTAGGTCAACAAGACAAACCTCCTTGCTGCTGTTCGCTTCTGGTTTTGTCAAAACATAGTGCAGATTGTTTCGGAGGACCTCTTCAAAGCAGGTCGCTCTTCCTTCTAAAGTCACTTACCGAATGTTTTATTGTTTCATAAAGCTGATGTAGAAATTCCTGGAGCTGGGGCAAGTGAAGGCACACATCTTTCTGGGATTCCAACGTAGTGGCTTGACCCCATTCAATAGCTTTATCCAACCAATATCCAAAGTTCAGTTCGGGCACTGTAGCGTCCTGAGCCATTCCACAGTCCTGCAAAAAAGATTTTCATTCCTCATCAGGCAGCACTAAACACTGGCTTCAAACCAAGAATGAATATACAAAGAGGGATTTCTGCTACCTTTTTTGTGTACACACAAGAAAGCAGGTGGAGGGAGTGTCTGTGTTTACGTCTCTTTTTCGTTGTGGTATTTTATTTGTAATATTAAGAGGGCAAACTAATAACCCCATTATGACAAAGTAGCAAAGCGGGCACAGTAATCAGTAAATTACCTTACAATAAGTGTAACACCTAGATGTGTTTCAGGCTTTTGTTATCTAAATTTGTCATCACCAATAACTCAGTCAGAATTTTAGAATAATTTGAGCGTGCATTTGTTTCAAATGCTGTGCATGATGAAAAACTAAAAATGTTTGTTCCAAGATAAATGAAAGCATTAAAATAAGGCTCAATCAAAACAAAAGGCAGTAGGAGGCCTCTGCCCATTGTAATTTCTATATTTGTAATTGATCATTAGCTTTAAGTGCAAAACCAGCACTCTCCTTAATAGAAATTAATAGATTTAATATTTCAGTTCTGTTTCTCTTTGTCTACCATACAAATAAGAGGGAAATAATATAACCACGTGCAGCGTTATATTTAACTCAGTTCTGAATGAAAGCTGAACCATAAATGGCCTACATCCTATGGCACACTTCACTCGAAAAAACTGGTCTTTGAGAGATAAGCACTATCACTAAGCCAGAAAATTAAATTCTAACCAAACTGCCTCAGTAAAAGATACCAGAAAACAGAACACATTTTTTTCTGCTTTACTATTACATTTTTCTTTGACAGAAGGACAGAGAATAGCACAGCAGGCAGTACAACAACCTTTAAATCTCTCTGAAAGAAACACCTCTTAGGCTGAAAGAGCGAATGAACTCTTGCAGCCTTTCAATCATTGTTCTTACTGTCAAAACTGTAAAGACAACTGTCAATTAACAGAATGTGGTGGCAGTTTTCAGAAATCAATTGTTGCCCACTTGGAGACAAATTCAGACACTCAGAGATGTGACAGAAATCAGTGAATATGTATCTTTGCAAGCTATAAACCAAAAAAATAAACCAGAACCTCCACAGCAGCCCTGCAAACCAAGCTTGCTTTCTACAGTTAACCCTTACAAACATGGCACTTGTATAGCATGCTAATCTGAGCCAGATAAAAATTTGAAGATCATTAATAAACTTGTTTAATTTCTATGAGAAATAAATAAATAAATAGCCCATAGTGAATCACAACTATTATTTGAGTTTGAATCCTGTCCAGAAAAAAAAAAAATTTAAAAAAAAATTGAGGTTAAGCTGTTGGATTGCTAGAGTACAATGTGTATTTGACCCAAACTTGTTCAAAGACAAGTAAGCAAAGCCACTGCTCTTGGTCTTTATTATACTCCCATTTCTATCTGCAACTGTTGCTGCCAACAGAGCTCTTACGGGATCTGTGCAGTGCCAGGATCTTACTGATCTTCTCTAAGTATCAAAACAGGCTATGAGACACTTCATCACGGTAGGCGGCTGAAGTGACACAGGTCCCAGTAGCAATTAGCCATCAAACACTTTTATCACCAGAGGGACATAAGAAAGACTCTCAGAACAAGTTAAATCCAGGAAGTGAACTACCACATTTGATTAAATTAATGAGCCTACTTGATGTTCCCAGATAAGATTAATCCTCCCAAATAACTGAAAAATCAGTTCCCTAACAAAATGGCTCCCAAAACTTTTAGGAAAGGAGAAAAAAAGGAAAAACAAAACAACCAAAGAAAGAGGAACCACAAAAACTCCAGCATTTTGGGGCCCGTCGTGAGTTGATTACGCATTAATTGAGGATCCAAGTAAAGCAAATCAAGCAGTCTAATCTAATATACTAAGTACCTGTTTCTACTACTCCAGTATGCGGAATGGCACAGCCATCACATTTCTTTTTCCAGAAGTCTGAGATCCCAGCTCCCCAGTGCAAAAGGTGTTTTATCTCTCTTCTTTATTACAGCTAAATTGGATTGCTGATCCAGTGAGACTCCTTGTCAATTCCTTAACTAGTCCAGAGGCATTGCCATATAAAAAAAGACTGAGTTGCACATTCTTTTTTTTCTAACTACTACTCCTACTAAAAAAAAAAAAGTCGAAAATAAGAACATCAGCACAAATCATAAGAGAAACAAAATGTTCTCTATGCTAATAACTGCCAGTGTGCATCTTTTACTGTTTCTGGTAGCTACTTCCCTTAAAATATCTGTCCTGAATATCAGCATGAGCAAAGTATTCTCCCATCAACAGACCTGCAATAATCACACAGAAGACAAAGTAGCTCCACGTTCAGTGCTGTTCAAAACCCTCACCTTGTTGCACGAAAGCACAAGCAAAGGACCTGGACCAAAAAAACTCCAGCTATACATTCTAGAGTTCAGAACCTATCCTCAGAACAATCAGTCCTGGACTTGATCTTTTTGCATAATGTTCTGATGAAAATGAAACACTGCTCTGTTTCTAAAGCAGAGTTCAGAAATTTTAGCTGCAGTTTAATGCTCAATTCATGGATACATTTATGGGCAAAAAATAGAGGAGTCAGTTTTATGTCCATTTCCAAAGTGGATTAAAGGACAAATACATGTGTTTTTCTGTGCAGTTAATTTTCTGAAACCGCTTAAAATCCAAATAGATCAGCAATAAGGAACAAATGATCCCTATGATTAAGAGAAGAAGTAATCTGCAGTGCATGTTTGGAAGAAACCATTTAGAGTGTCATGTGAAGATCTTCACACTTTTTTTTGGGGGGTGGGGAGGAAGGGTTGTGCACTTCTGTAAAGCTTTGGATAAGAACTACTCTTGTCATTTCAATGGTAGCAGAATCCCTTACAGCAACTATTACATAATCACAGAACCCTCTGAGTTGGAAGGGACCTGTAAGAATCATCAAGTTCAACTTTTAAGGGAACGGTCCATGTGGGAATGAAACCCACGACCTCGCCATTAATAGCACCATGCTCCAACCCACTGAACTCATCTCAGGGTTGAATGTAGATTTTCAAGAATTATAATCACAAAAAAGGTAAAGGCATTGCTGCTTTCTGTTTTGGAACACCATCAATTCACACTTTTTATAAAATTGTCCTGAGATCAACAGAAGAATACAATAAAGTAGCATTTCCAGGAACTACTGCACTATTCACACAGGCCACTGGCCCTTGTTTAGAATTTACTATGTGCTTCAATCTATCCTTGATCAAGAATGTGATTAATTTAATATACATTAGGGTTTTCTGCATCACAACGCTACTTATCCCACACTATTTGCAATAGCGCTCTATTTCCAATAGCACGATTTTAAAGCTGTACTTCGTTTTCACTGGAAGTTTCCAATGAAACAGTTATTTTATTGATTGTTTACTTTAACTACAGCATCTAGTCCTGAAAAGAGCAGTATGATTAATACAGCTTACTCTTGTCTTCACCTCAACACTACTGGAAAACACACAGTAAAGTTACTGAATGTATAAATAACTTGATTAAAAAGAAAACATACCAGACATACAGATTTAGTCACTAACTCTTGTTACCAGGTCTTGAGGCAAAGTCCCCAAATCTGGCTTTAGTAGGTTGACAAAACTCAGTATTAAACTTCTATGACTTAATTTCTCTTTAATCTTGTAAATTCAGCTGCTAAATTAAAACAAAGCTTTTCAAGTAGAAGGATCTTTGAGATACCATTAAGGTACAATAATTGCCTTATGTCACAGCATTTCAAATAAACATGACTAAAACTTGCATTCAAGGTATAAAGCTCTCACTTTTCCTTGAAGCAGTGATAAATAGCTCCACGCTCCAAACAAACATTTTACTTTCTACTCCTCCTCCTCTTCCTCCTCCTCTCTGAAATCTTACCCACCAGCAACCTTAGCTTATGAGGAAAAACACAAAATAAGAAAACAGTTAAAAATACTCTTAGTGACATCAGGGTCCAAAGGCCACAAGCAGAACAGGTCACCATTAAGCTAACAAAACAACATAAATACACATTCCAAATTCCAAACTATTTTTAAGGGGTTTTAATACTTACAAAAACAGTAGAATGGTCCTTTTGTGCATATTTATTACTCTAATAGATACTAGAAGACTAATATTACCAATTAGGAGACCAGATATTAGGTAAGCACTTCAGTATATTATATAATCAAAAGATACCATCATTTTGACTGCTTAATCATCCTTAACTCAATCGTGGTACAGCACAGTTAATACAGTAACAGAAGAGTATTAACTTTTTTGATGTTTCAAAGATTATGATAATCATGTCACAAATTTACTATCTAATGGATATTCTGAGGGTATGCCAAGAAAAAAGTAACTATTATCCTGATCATTGTTACTGTCTTATTTATTATTTCTCTACATAAAATATCTATTAGGTTCTTTTACCTTGTTCTCAAGTATATTTTTCATCTTAACCTTGACAAGTCTCCTTTTGCTTGCCAAGAAAATTTAACATATACTTAGATAGGCAGTAAGAGCAAACATAATTTATTCCCTACTTTAAAGAAAATCTGTTACCAGCCCCCCAAAAATAAATTTAAAAATAGTTTATTAGGGAAAAAGCATTTTTTTTTGAAAGCTTCTGAAAGGCCGAAGAGTATGTGAAAATTAAAAACATATGGTATTTACTCCTGTCATCTTATTTTTCACAGTATTGCTTGTTGAGAAATTAGCTTCAGAGGCTGGTTTGTAGGCTGGTATTAATCTAATCTACACATACTGGCAGTCCAGCAGTCAGGAATAACCGAGAGAATAACCTCCATCTTCATTTTACACTGGTATGCTTACAACCAGTGTTGATTAGAGTTCATTGTTTATTTAGCAACTTTTCAGATAAAACCAAGTTTGCCTATTTCTCTTTGCGCCTACATCCACACAGCAAGAAAATATTGCAAATTGATATTTGACAGCAAGAAAATACAACTATTATAGAAAACTGCCTGTCTATATGCACACTCTCCAAATTAAAACAAACTGCATGCCACTATATCTTCCCGTGCAAATAAAATCAAAGGACACAGTTTTGCCAAAGGAAAGGAATCAGTATTGGCTAAGAAACCTGTAAAATCTGGCAAAGTAAACAGACGCCAACCAGATGGCTGACATTATCATTCAACGTTTAGACAAAAAATTCTGGAGAAAGTAATTAACTCTTCTATTTTGCTGCTCTGTATTTGTTTCCTGTATTGACTCTGATAATTGGTAATTTACCAGAGCTGCCTTCTGAATTATTTTATCAGGTATCAGAGCGCAGTTTTCATCTTTAAGCGACCATGACCCCTAGCAGGGCTATTTTTGTGGCCAGCGTATATTTTAAACCTCCTGCACAGGTTTAATCTGAGTATCATTGCAAACTGCAAAATTGTGTTTCCAGTTGCATTCTGTTGCTCTAGAGGTCTAGAGAAGACTTGATGCCCTGAGGAAGCAAGCTTTGCTGGGATTCATACAAGATCTCCCTTTCTCGGATGCTCTGAAACATTACATCTCCCTCTCCCCACAAAAGGACTGTATGATCACGATAAAGCTTTCTTCTTCCAGAGGGTGGCTGGGCACTGGAACAGCCTTCCCAGGGCAGTGGTCACAGCAGCAGCCTGACAGAGTTCAAGAAGGGTTTGGACAATGCTCTCCGGCACGTGGTGTGACTCTTAGGGTGGCCTGTGCAGGGCCAGGAGCTGGACTCGATGATCCTTGTGGGTCCTTTCCAACTCAGCATATTTTGTGATTTCCATTTATCAGGCTTCATGACCCCAAAAATATTATTTATTTGCCTCATACAAAAATTAATTTTAAAACTTCCTGGTTCCAATAGCTTATCTTGCAGCAGCAGATCTTCCCTCTGACTTACCCCATTTCAAGAGGTTTAAGAATTAAGAATAAAACCTTCTTTAATGGGAAAAACAGAAATAATATCTCAGCACATCCATCTTACTCTTATCTTCTGCCCACAGGAACAGTGAAAGCAGGAGTGATATCACCAAATTTTGCAGATGTTATTTGTTACCTTTCCATAATGAATCTTAACAGAGCAAGAAGGCAATCAGTTATACTTTCAAATACAAAATAGGTAAGTACCAGCCCACATAATGGATTTTTAGGAACAAATTGAATAAAAAAGTCTGATCACAAGCCACTGGAAGCCACTCCTGCAAGGAACACAACAAAGTTACTAATACTCCAACACCACTAGTACTTTTTAAGTTAAATTTAAGAGGAGAAAACAGGCAATAAAGTAAAGTACCTTTCCATCTCTGGCAAAAGACTCTACGCAATTCGGCAAAGTACCAAAGCATACAATGTCCTAGTTTAAAAGAATTTCAATGTCAGCAGCAGCCAGAACAAAATCCAGCAAGACGCACATAAAGCTGTCCCTACCACTTCAGGGAATCAGACGGATCCACAAAATTGAAATTTGTTTCAAGGCAATAAAGCAAATCCCAGATTTGACCAGTGCACACTGATGTTAAGCAGATCAACATGACCTTCCAAAACAAAAGCCAGACTTGAAATAAACAGGGGGCTGCTAGCTCACCCTTTAACTCCATGCTTGCTCTTCCGTATCTGACTTGCGTTCCTCTTATCAGTGATCTACCACAGAGGTAACAACAATATACTACAAAACACAGCAGAAGCTAAAATTTATACCCTGGGCATGAACAGAAGCACAAACAAGTACCCACCTTCATAATCTTCTAGAAATGGAGGGGGGAGAAAGGGTGTGTGAAGTACATCTCCTTTCAATATATTTCCTCAGTAAGGATTATGTATTTTGTCTTGCAATCTAAATAGCAAACCTTACAAGACTCTTTGGTAACACTCAGGTCACTGTAACATAGCAATCTCTCCTAGTGCTCGAGAAATAAAGTCTTGAGGGGGATAGCTCTAATGAAAATAATGTTCAAATATCCTTGGATTTAGTTTGCTGGACAGAGCCTTTTCATTCAACCCAGCTCATTTTCAGCAGACTTCTGTGACAACAACAGAAATAAAGACGACACAAGGGAAATTGCAGCTAGAACAGCTATGCAAACAAATAAAGGCAACTCAGGACAAATACAGAGCTGTCTCTGGTATCTGACAACATAAAAATAAAAGTAAAATATTTTACACCACTTTGCAAAAAGTCCAATCATTGCTAACACCACTTTAGCTTCACTAATGGTTACAATTAACATCACACATTAATTGTGCGTGGGTCTCTGATAACAGCAGTCTAAACACAACATAAATTAGATCTTATTTTACAGATTACAGAGAAAGGAATGAAGTGCTTACTCTGTTTACATCAATGGCAAAATTTTTCCTAGTCTCAATGAAGCCTAAATTTCACATTAAGTTTTCATGACAGTGAGAAGCTCATCCACGTAAGAGCTTACCAAGTGGCTACATTAGAAAAATTAGACCTTTCAGCAATAATGGTAAATTCTTGTTAGATTAAATCTATTGTTTGTACCCATTCTCCTATACCAAATCTGCCAGCTAATGCATCACTCCCTATCTCATGGGTTACCCGACACAAAACAGTTAGCTGGGTTATTTGACTATACAGTTTACATTACCCAGTTCTAGAAAATATGCTCTCACAAAGCTTCATGTAAGCCAAAGCAAAGTGAATGAGTTATAGTTACCTAGACAATGAGCAACTTTTGTACCAAACAGAAATTCTACTTTTTCAGTTGAACTTTTACATGTGATTACCACTGTCTCCCATAGCTTAAAACCAGTATTACAGATTTTATACTGTCATTGCAGACATCTAAAAGGCTTTCTTCAACCTCTTCTCTACAGAACAACACTTCAGAAAAAAAATGATCTGGGGGTGCTGGTGGGCAGCAGCTCAGTGTGAGTCAGCAGTGTGTGCCCAGGCAGCCAGGAGGGCAAACCCCATCCCGGCTGCATCAGACACAGCAGCACCAGCTGTGATCGGGGTCATCCCGCTGGATTCAGCCGCGGTGCGGCCTCACCCTGAGTCCCGTGTGCCGTGCAGGGCCCCACAGCTTGAGAAGGACGGGAAGGTCCTTGAATGGTCCAGAGGAGCACAGCGGAGCTGGTGGGAGGGCTGGAAGGCACATCCTGTGAGGAGCGGCTGAGGGTTCTGGGTTTGTCTAGTTCGGAGAGAAGGAGGCTGAGGGGTGACCTCATTGCTCTGTACAGCTTCCTGAGGAGGGGACATGCAGAGGGAAGTGCTGGTCTCTTCCCAGAATTTCCTGGAATCCAGTAACAGGATATGTGCGAATGGTTCAAAGCTTCATCAGAGGAGGTTCAGACTGGACACTGGGAAACCTTTCTTTACCAGGAGAGTGGTCAAACACTGGAACAGGCTTCCTACAGATACGGTTTTTGCTCCATGTCTGTCAAGTGGCTTAAAAAGAGGCCTTTGGACAATGCACTTAATACCAACATTTGTTCAGCTGTGAATTGGTCAGGCAGTTGGACTAGTTGATTTTGTCCCAACAAAATAGTCTATTCCATTCCATTCTGATCTGAACATAAACCAAACCAATCACCCAAGTTTCCCTCAACACAGAACCTCCTTTTCTATCAACTTGTATTTGTATACTGCTTGAGTGGAATACAGAGAAATTTATTTCCTTAAAATTTAGTTCCTCTGGAGAAAAAAAAAAACACTTACGTAGAGATTAATTCAAAGTTTCACCATGGGATAAACAGCATTTCTTTTGTGTCAGTTACATACTTTGAGCTTTCAGCGAAAGGATGTTGCATATACACCAATCCCAGGCACTTTCTTTTTTAGAAAATTAATTTTAAGTTCAGCAATTAACAAACATACTATACAGTGACTCCCTCATGTCCAAGCAGAAGCAGAAGCACATACATTAAACTGTACACAGCAAGTTAGAACATTAATCCTCTTGTTGGAGGAGTCATGTATGACCTGTAATATAGTAGAAAATGTGTATTCCTTTGTATTAGTGTATCAGGGAATAGCATTCACTTCTGCCTGTACGTACTACAGGAGAAGTGAATTACAATTTTCAATTGTAATTACAAGGAGGCAGAGGGAAAGCCTAAAAAAGTTCCTGCCAGAACATAATCTTCCTCCAGCTAAGCTGTGGGGGTTGAGAGGGAAAGCAACAGGAACACAACCTATTTAGATGTAGAGAAGAATGACTACTAGCCTTTCCTTCTTTCTTCAATTAAACTATGAATGAACACTAAAGAGCGTCATATTTCCAATAATGCTTCTTCAGTTTAGCCATGCAACTGCTAAATTAAAGCTTTCCCCCTGGCTTGCACAGGTATAGCAAAAGAAGATATATGTTCCAAACTCTTTATCCCAAGTGTTTGAACATACGGTAAAATACTGACTACAGTACTGATATCCAGAGCTACTCATACAGTCCAGCTGTAATTCTTATACTAAGTAAATTCTTTCTGCCCATTTTTATAAGAACCTCTAATATTTATTTAGTAATGAAGCACATACCTTTCATTGAAATCCCTCAGTTCTACAGAGTTAAAGCATTTCTGCATAAGCATAAGGAAACAGAGGCACAAACAGAAAACAATTTGTTCAAAGTCACTGAGAAAAAAAATGACAAAAAGAGATAAACCACACAAATCTCATATACTCTAGCCTATTAGGAAACACTGTTTTTCAAGGATTTCCTCAAAGATAATCTATTATTCAACTTAAGCTCCTCAAGCATGACATGACAATTTATACAATGACAGTCAATATTCCACCAAAAAGAAAATGACTGCACAACAATCACAGAAAAGTATTTTCTTTCCAGTTTATATTACACATACTTAGCTTTATATGAACTCCAGTGACAGCTTAGTAAGTGTAAATAAAAAATCTGTGAAAAGTATTCACAGAGTCCACAGTGAAAAACCAAGCTTGCAAATGAAAGAATGCACTTCTCTGGCATAAAAGAGTCTCATACTTTCCCCCCCTCTCTCTTTGAACACTCACACTCAGAAACAGCCACAGAATAAAATCAGTAGAATAAAGATGTATTTATGGCACTAATTACCCCTGACAGAAAAAGCAAAATGTATTCTTCAGAAGAATAAAAATAACTTCATGACATTCACATCAACATTTACACCTTTTTGTTGTACATTATCTTAACACACTCCCACAGATACTTGTGCCTGGAGCCCATTGACAAGGTTTCATGCTATTCACAGGCATTAAATCAGGCTATTCATTCTTCACAAACAAGAAGAGATAAGTTTCCTCAGAAACATCTAGAGCAAAGACTTTCAGTGATTCACTCAGTCAAATTCATACTGCAGCAACAATCAGCTACGTGGGTATTTAGACTCAAGACAGGGAACTGACATTCAAATTGACGAGACAATGATTTGTGGAATTTTCAGTCAATTACTGCATGTTTTATGAGCATTTACTTTTTAATGTGTTAACAGTGGATCCTCTGACTTGTCAATAATGCCTCTGTCACATCTGTTCATGCAAACCTCACAATTTTGCCCTCAGCATGAAGTTAAAGCGGTGTTTTTCTCTTATCTTATGGGAACTCCTTATGAATGTGGTCAGTTGATGATAGATGAGAACCTCTAATGTACAGCATAGAAAAAGGAATACTAGCTAGTGGTATGTCTCTTGGCCTCTTCTCCTTGGACACTCATATATGTCAATTTAGTTGTGCACTGTGATACCTTACTACAGTCCTGTTTGGAATACCGGAATACTGTCACATAGTTAATCACGATTTATAAAAAAACACGTCCAGTGAATCTACTAGTAGGGAGGAAGGACGGCACTGCAATTTGGCGTCAGGAGTCAGAACCCTATGAGTCCAGTTCTCACTTGTGACACATCTCACACATGACACTAGAGAAATCATTAAAGTTAGTTAAATAAGGCTCATTCTACTTCACCTCCACAGAAACCTGATGAGTTCTGCTCTGATTTTAAATAATAGTACACTTGCATATACTTATTTACTTTAAAAAAAAATCAAACTAAAAAAAAAAATCTGATAACATCAGATTTACTGCATTTACAATTTTTTTTTATTCCTCTCAAAGATTTACAAAGTTCCTTGTGCTGCAGTAGCCTCACAGGCTCTAGTTTTCAAGATTACCATAAATGATGCTGTGCAGATTTCACTTGAGCAAGTCATCTGTCTTTAGACTGTGTCCAGTAATACCTGTCCAACTCATCACTACTAAAATCATGAAACTATAGCTCACAGCATTGCTTAGAAATATAATTTCTATTGGAAGTTAAAAATGTATGGAGAAGTACTATGTCACACCCCTGCAACCATATGCAAGTGTGACAGTTAAAAAAAGAACAGAAACCTCTCACAAACAGCATCTAACATCAGTCCACCCTTTACTGTTACACAGAGTAAAAGTGTTCTTGACTAAATTTTAAAGAAGTTGTAACCAAAACTTCCCAAATTCAGAAGAGTAAATTATAATTCTTAATATAAATAATCTAGATTTCTTTATTAATTTATTATGTTTAATGAGTTTATGATTAATGTAATACTAATAAAGAGTATTTTGCAACTCAGAATCATCAAATGCCATTTGTCTTAGCCATCTAAATTAAGTATTATTTCTATAGTAAAACACATAACTAAGTCTTACTGATTTTTAAATACTTCTGTAATACTTGCAAAGTTATTGTCCCTCACCAAGGACAAAATATTTAACATATTGTACATTCCTGGAACTTAGAAAGTAGACTAACTGCAATGGTCCTAAAGTGTTCTTGGGAGCTTGGTGGTACCACCAAGTCTCAAACACAAAGAATTTTCTAATTCCACAGCTACATGAAAGGAATTACAGATTTTTAATGAGTATTACCATTGTCTTCATTTTAATAACAATGACAGCAATTTATTACAGCATTAACTGAAAAACAGAGTCTGGGAATACCCTTCTTGGTGAAAGCTGAATCGTTTAATTTAAGAATTAATTTTTGAAAGCTGTTCTACTATTTATACATGTAGCAAGATCTTTACAATCTGGCATACTTTTGTGCATTGTTTAGATCAGGTTGGAACAAAATATGTTGTACTCATTAAAAATAATTTTTAAAAAATTATCTGATAAATCAAAGACTGAAGATTTTTATTTGGGAACAATCTCATGCAATACCTACATCTTCCTGTAAATGCCAAAAATTATTCAATGTATATCAAAGGTTTCTAACCCTTTCTGAGTTCTTCTTTCAGGGAAAAACTTGTTCCACCTATATCCATCACCCTTCACAAGATCCTCCACCCAGATGTCTTTTAGAAGACAGCTTTGCCTAAAGCAGCACCCTCACAATTGTAGGGCAGTATACTGAAACACATGTCTTAGGGAAAAAGAAATTATAATTTAAAAGCACACTGAGCACCCAAGGCTGCTCCACTGATAGAACAACTGTGTCTGCTGCCTTCAAAGGGGTATCCTTTGTTGCTCTAACTCCTCATAACGTCACCCCAATTCCCACCAGTGACCCTTACAACACTCACCCACGGTATCCTGTGGTTAATTTCATATGCACACCACCCAGCTGGTCCATATGCATATGCTGACCAGATGGAATCACAGAATCATAGAAAGTTAAGGAGCTGGAATGGACCTTACAGATCATGTAGTCCCAACCCTCCCTGCCACGGGCAGGGACATTGCCCACCAGACCAGGTTGCTCAAGGACTTACGCAACCTGGCCTTGAACACTGCCAGGGATGGGGCATCCAGAACATCCCAGGCCAGCCTGTTCCAGTGTCTCACCACCCTCACAGGAAAGAGTTTCATCCTAATACAAAACCCGAAGTTCCCCTCTTTCAGCTCGAACCCATTCCCCCTTGTCTAATCGCTACAGTTCCTGATGAAGAGTCTGTCTTCAGCTTCCCTGTAGGCCCCCTTCAGATACTGGAAGGTTACTATGAGTTCTCCACACAACTTTCTCTTCCTCACGCTGAGCAGTCCCAACTTTCTCAGCCCGTCTTTGTAAGGGACGTGGTCCAGTCCTGGAGGACTGCTGCCCAACAACATGCGGAATAACAGTCTTTCTCTTTGGCTCTGCCTTCAAATTGTAGACTATATACAGGAATAGAATTGCTATAAAACCTTTAACATGCTTCCAAGCTTGATTAAAATTATCAGGTTCAATTCTTAGTAGCCAAAGATATGGAGAGGCAGAATCACACAGGGCTCACTTCCTAAGGAAGCTAAGATGAAAACCACAGAAGTTATTATCAAAACGTGACCCAAGCTGTAAGCGAGAAGATAATCTTCGGGATCTGTTCCCGGGCTCACTGTTTTCCCAGTGCCACGTTCTCCGGAGCCAAGACTCTGCTGAGGGGCCCAGCCCCGCAGCGCCGCCGCTGCCCAGCAGGTGGCAGCAGGGAGCACCCGCCCCGCCGCGCCAAGTACGCCCGAGGCACTCCCAGCAACCCCAAAATCCAACATTGTTTCCACAGACTTGGCAGCGCCTCGCACTGTACCTTCAGCAATGGCTCCATTTCTGCTTCAAACACCGTTTGGTGATGAATTCTTATGACACAACTTTTCAATCTTGACCAAAGAAGGGGAGAACATAAACCCAAATAATGGAGCAAGTAATCCATGTAACTCAGAACATAAACTGAATTAATTTAAGGGACGCAGACAAGAAAGCTTTCCTTTCACAAAATAGATTCAGAGTTTACACTGGGAGTGATGGGGGGGCAGCTTCAGATCTTTTAATTGCCTATCAGAAAAAATTCCCAGATTCCAAAGATTCTCCTAGTTTTCAAAAGCCCATCACTAGATTGTTATATCACAATAATTCTACCGAAATGATTCTTCACTCCAACAGAGAGCATTAGCCCACTTTAGTTATTTTAGTTATTCTCTCACATGAAAAATGGCCATTCGGAAAATTTTTGAGAGGAGTGGAAGTTTAATTACCTACATTTGTGAACCAAAACCCAAAACTTAAGATGTCAGATTCTCCCAGCACTTATGGGACATCTGTCTTCCCTAATCTTTAGTTTAAATAAAAGGCCCGCTACATTTTCTGACAGTATTCTTTAAAAGCCTACTTTACTGGAGTTCCTCCACCACAGCAGATGTCTGCAAGTGTCAGATTGCACAGTACAAAAGCTGGCAAAGTCTGCTGAATCAGAAGCAAAGCTGTAAACTTTCTACTCCCCCCTCCTCTATCAACCATTTAGGAAGGCATCCATGTATTATTGTTGCACCCATCTCGCACATATATCACAAAATGACCTTTTATGACTCTGTTTCCTCCCTAGAAGGAGAGGAAATAGCAAGACGCAGACAGCACAGATGTTGATGTCTCTCTTTGCAGATGTTTTCAGTACCAGATAGCACCTATACGGGGAATACAAGAAGGCTGGACACGGACTTTTTACAAGGGCATACAGTGATAGGACGAGGGGGAATGGCCTTAGGCGGATTAAGTTTAGCTTAGATGTTAGGAAGAAACTTTTCACCCTGACAGTAGTGAAGCACTGGCACAGGCTGCCCGGAGAAACTGTGGATGCCTCATCCCAGGAAGTGCGCAAGGCCAGGCTGGACGGGGCACGCTGGACGGATAACACAATGACCACAGGGATGCGGCACGCAGCAGCTCGGGCAGCAGCCGGGGGACCGGGCGGGGCGCAGCCTTCAGGATGCAGCGCAGGCTCGGCCCCACCGCCACGGCCATCTTCCTCTGCCGACCTCAAAGCCCCGGGGAAGCCGAGGAGAGCCGGCCCGACGCCTCGCTGCCCATGTCGCCCCTTCCCCGGCGGGCTCCTCGCCGCCAGCTCCCGCAGAGGGCGAGGGCGCGGAGGCCGGCGGATGATCCGCACTAGCGCACCCTCTTCCCACCACGACAGCCCCCGGCCCGCGACCACTGAGGCGCGGCCCCCGGGGGCAGGACGGGCGAGAAGCTGCCGCTCCCTTCCAGACCCGGGCAGGTCCCGCCGGAGCTCCCCGC
>VXAZ01010238.1:0-29257 GCA_013399875.1 Gymnorhina tibicen
ATAAGGCCAAGATGCAGCAGGAGCTGGAGGGTTCCTGGGCTCCTGACCCCTGACTCCCTCTCCCCTCACAGGAGGAGCTGTCCAATGTCAACCTCTCCAAGTTCCGCAAGATCCAGCATGAGCTGGAGGAAGCTGAGGAGCGGGCTGACATTGCGGAGTCACAGGTCAACAAGCTCCGAGTGAAGAGCCGGGAAATGCACGGCAAGAAGATAGAAGAGGAAGAGTGAGAATGTCCTGAGGCAGCAAAGTGACCTGAGGGCTGCACAAAATGTGAACCTCTCAGTCACTGTCTTCCACATTTGATTTTTGCAACCATCTCAATACATAGGGAATAAAGAGTAGATTCATTTGCATTCACATAATGAGCAGTAGTTTTGATTTGTTTTTGTTGTTACGCGTGAGGTCTGTATCACCATTAGTCTTTGGACACACTTTTGCCTTATAAAACCTTTGTGTAGCTTTGTGATTGTACAGCTTTTTGTCATCTAATTTCCAAATGATTACCCATCTATAACACTTCAGCCAGCGATCAAAGAAAGCTTCTTACTCACATAAGTAATCCCAAAAGACACAGAGTGAAAGAGAAAGGTTATTTGTGCTGTTGCCTGTGTTGCTCTAGCTACCGTTAAAGTAAGTCAGAGTGGTGTTCAACAGGAAGACCTGTTGAAATTATATTTCAGGCACTAAGGACGATAATTGATACGTTAGAAATGTGGTAGGGTTCCGTGACACTCAGCAAACAGTGCCATGAAACAGTACACCAAATTTGATACTGTTAAATCACAAAACTGTACAGGTAGGGAAACAATGTGCAGTCATTTGTGAAGAGATGGACTCTGGGCTGACAATCACCTGTCAGGAGGGAGGTCTGACACGTGTTCTGCATAACTGGGTGAAAATATCAGCTCATTTCTCAGCAGTGGTAGCAGAAGAGGAAATAAGAAGAAACAAGGTCAAGGAAGACCAATTACACCCAGGGACTTAGGAAGACAAGGTTTCTAAGATAACCTTGTATAGAAGGAAAAGGGCAAACTGCACTTCTGTAAGAAGATGCATCATTTATTGGAAATGTGTATGAAATGCCTTCCCCATCTCAGGAGCTAGCCATACAGGTTTGAACCCTGCAGGTGGAGATAAAATCTTGGGATGTATACATGGAAGTATACGAAATGGTACAAACAAGGCAAGACCCATCAGAGAGATCAGCTTCAGGCTGGAGGCCCGAGGCAATGTTGGGGAGTGGGCAGGAAGGTGAGCACCCACCAGCTTTGTGGAAGTCGAGACGAGGGCTGAGCACTGGCAGGGATTGCAAGGAAACTGCCTGTCTGCTCCCACCTAGGTGAAGAGACACTGAACAGACCATGGGTGCAATGAGGCAGTGGCCCACTGTCCCCCACTTATATCTGTCCCAGGCATTGGTGACATGTGAAGAAAGCACAGAGAGCTGTGGTGATGCCTCAAGGTGGGTGCTGGTGTAGGGTACAGAAACATCAGGTGGGCTGTGGCTGTGCCTTTTGCCTCACCGTTTAGGCTGTTGTCAGGGCAAGGCTCCATCAGCTTTATTCTCAGCTTCAGGCCCCATCAGGCTCCTGTCAGTCCCAGGGAGCTCCCGGGGCAGCAGCTGACCGGATCCTCTGCTCCAGGCACCCGGTGCCAGGGGATGGCAGCCTGGAGCCATCGAGGGGACCCTGCTCTGGGCCCTGCTGCACTGCACACCAGCAGCGAGATCTTGCTGAAACCTCGGTGCTTTAAACCTGCTGAAACTGCCTGGCCCACCTGTTAGGAGCAAATCACAGCAGAGGGGTTAAAATCTACCTAGGCGGGTCAGCCAGTTTCATGTGTTCCCCAGTGAAACACAGCAAAGACAGGTGGGATGGGCCAAAGAACATCTGGAAATGTTTGGGTCATCAACGCTGGAGGAAAAGACCCTGAGCTGACAGAAGCAGCCACTGCTCAGTGTGCAGGGCCTCATCTGCTCTGGGCAGATCCCAAAAGATTTAGGGAGCAGAAAGGCACATCTCCCCAGACTGAGACTGCTTCCGAGTGAACAAATCACCCAGCACAGGCCATCTAAGAAAAGTTACAGCTGGCCTTTATTTAAGCAACACGAAGTTTAGCTAGAGCTACAGAGAAGGCAATCAGGTTTGCATTTAATAGAATGTAGGTGGCTGACATTTCCCTCTTCTTTCAATGTTGAGGCTTATAAAAGAAGAGGGCAAGACTTCCTGCTGGTTCAGTGTTCCTATGCCACTCTTCTAAGTTTGCTATCTTACTATAAATCTAACTTTTTATCTGCTCTTAGCTGGAAGACATGCAGTAACAACTACTGAAGATATTTTGGCAGTGTCTCAGGTACCTAGTGAATGACAAGCATGTTTGGAAAGCTCCACAGTCTGCCTGGCCTGTAAGTCACAAAATCCTACCATTTCTCATCTATTTTAAACCCACTCATTAACCAGTCAGTGTTGACAGGTAGGAAGCTTTTTGGAAAGTACATCAGCCAAAGAAGAAGGAAGAAGAATCTTTCAAAATAAATAGGATTCAGGAAGGCAAAGTGTCCTAAGTCTTGTTGAATAAAGTCTGAGTTACTAAGCCAAATTCAGACATGTTTAGAAACCATTCCCACGGGTATCAGTGCAGATGGAGAAGACATCTAAAGAGCATTTGGCCTATAAAAGATACAAATGTAGTCAAGAAGAGCTCTTTTCTATTCAACAGTACTTCTGAGTTACAGAAACAACTCAAGAAAAAACACTTAATTAAATTCTCAACCACTTTGTCTTGTTCTAGACATTCTCAAACATTTTTTCTTACCTTCTCTAAGAGTCAGAAGTGGGAAGATTGATAATATATAGCAATTGGCTGGAGCAGCATTTCCTGTGTGGATCTGAAGTTGCCTCCTATGGAAATAATGAAGTATTCTCTCCTCCTATCATTAGGTTTTTGAGCTAACTCCCAAGAAAAAAGTAAAATATTGCTCAGAGAACAGGAAACTGGGGTGAAGGACTTTAATTTTCAGATGTCAAATGAGACAGTCAAAGAAGCAGAGCATAGTAAAATAGCAATTCATCTGTCATTTCTTCTTAGATCCATTATCTTATTGGGTAATTCCTATTAACCTGGAGGTGAAACTAAATATGAGATGTCAAACACAGGTGATGATATGCTGTAAAAGAAACTTCTGAACCAATGTACTGAAATCTGAGCTTTCTCCCTCATTTTTTTGTGTGTTGGTTTGAATGGTCTATGAAGAAAATTATTCTTTAAAGAATAATTTCTATTAATACCTGATTTATTGGTGCTGTAATGACTCTCTAATTGGCTGTTTTCAATTTATTAAGAGAATGGGCTAAAAAATGTGGCAGATCATTTGGTCTTAGATACTTGTCTCAGGCTTTCTCTCCTTTGACTATGCAAGGAGGTTGTGATAATGACAGAAATTTGAATTTTATATACTGGAAGCTCAAAGACAACCCATTCCCTAACTTCTTCCAAGTACCTCCAGAGACGAATTTTGGAACCCAGTAATTTGCCAAGTCCTGAGCTCATTAACTTTGAGGTTTCTCAGGAGAGCTAATGGCTTTAAAATTATTTTGTCTGTTGAACAACATTTCATTCTGCTTCAGTACACAAAGTATGGACAAAGAGGGGTCAATATTTTTATAAGTTCCAAAAATGATTTTAAGGAACCAAAAATCGAAGAAACTACTGCCAAAAATATGATTACTGAATGCATAGTAAAATTTCCACCAGAGGTTTCTGGAGACAGCAGGAAGGACAGTGTATATTTATTCTCACGACAGTATTACTGTTCACTCTCAGATGACTTGTCTTATTCACATAAGCCAAATGGGTCACTGGCTGCCTGTCTGAGAGAATGTCTAGCATGAGAGATTCTGTCCACAGAGCTAAATCAACAGGGAAATGCAAGGCCAATTACCTTCCCACCAATGGACAGTGTTCAAGGTAGGTGCAAAGATTTCTATTTGAGCTCCTGTGGCATCCAGCTGCTTCCTGGCATCTTCAGCAATCTGTCATACTGTGGAAAGGGCACATTTCTGAATGGCTCAGCCACCCACTTCTCCAAAACAAGGCTAAACTGAAAGCAGTTAGGTCCAGCCCAGAAGAAGTGGCAGGTAAAATTAGGATTAAATCCCGCGTTAGAAAACCGTTCCTGCAGTCTGTTTTCTATTCATGCCTTTTCTCTGAGAGCTCTGACTCCCACTGTCACCCTGCAGACAGTCCTTTGGCTTTTCTCTACACACACCTGCTCTTTCACAGGAGGATTTTACAGGTCCACGTGGTTTGTTTCTGCGGAACTTTATGTTCAGACTCTTCATGATTGTCCTCAGCCCTTTTGTTTTGTGTTCCCTCAGGTTTTGTTTGTATGCCCTTTGTAAATCAGTATCTGTGCTGAGTAAGAATCTGGTGATGACAGAGAATAATCTCTCCTTGATAAGCGTGTCGTCTTGTGCCCAAAATCTTTTGGTTCCCAGTGGTTTCTTGACTGGATGTGTCCCTATGTGGCATGAGAACACATTATGTAGGTTTATGTCTCACTTTTGTATTCAAGACTGATATGAAGAATTGTCAGATGATGATGCCTTTGGTACTTTTCCAGCTGCTTTGTTCCATTGGTTATGTTCACAATCCAACATTGAAACTATTAGCACGGCTAATTGTGTAACTATAGAGGTAAATTTGTTAAAAGAAACTTGATAAAGAAGAACTAAGCTACTGGACAATCTGAAAATGCTCAGCTTTGTTTTGCTTCTTGGGGAATGAAATTACACACTCCTGAAGATCTGCCAAAGTCTAGAGACATTCATGTGATGCACCTGCTCCTGTCAAATACGGTGTTGAATTTCTTAAGTGATTTACTAACATGTCATGACGAATGGACTGCTGCTGATCCAGCATGAACTCTTGCTACAGAGCATGAACTGTGCTGTTAAGAGTCATTGTTTGCAGGAAGTCCTTCTCCAGTGCACTCTGATGCATACACTTTAAATGTATCAGATTGTATTACTCCTTCTCTCCAGGGTCTTTTTCTGTTCTTTCATTTCCTAACTATTTGATCTAGAGGGATCATGTTAATTCTTATCTCCTATGATTATGCAAAAAATAGAAAAAAACATTTAGTAGCACACTGCTACAGACTATAATGTAGCACTGTGTGTGCAAGGGAATGGGCTGGGACACTCGGCTGTGGCCGAGAATCTCATGGCCAAGGGAAGAACTGTGTACAGGAAAACATGGCAGGGACTTGATGCTTTCCCATGGATTCTTGCTGAGAGTGACAACAATTTCCATTGCCACAGAATGGACAAAGGTTTGTCCCACTGTATACATCAGCGTGGGACCTTGCACAGGGGTAAGGATGCTGTGTCAGGAAACCAGCCTGTTTATGGTTACTCTTTTGGTGTATTGATCATTACAGAATTATTTTCACCATGCTGGGCTCAACAACAACAGCAGTAACAAAAAAAGCCTAAAAATATATTTTTGTGACAATGTTGAAATAATCTGGCTCCATGGAAGTTTGAAGAACAGTTTAAATACTTACTCAAGCAGACAGAGACTGATGGGCTGTGATTTGTATGCTGGTCTGTTGGATGCTTCCAGGGCAGGAGTCCCCTATCCTGAACTGCAGTGCTATTCTTGAATATCTTGCCAGTCATGATAGCCAGCAATTTATAACTGTAGCTAAAAGATAAGGGATACAGCTTGTGTGAGCCTGGGATTTGGTTATCAAGCACCCTCTCTTGAGGACAGTGTTCTGTAAGGATATCAGTGGTTGTCAAATAAGGAATGAGGAGGCTGTCCTTCCTGCAACCTAGAATACCTTCCCAAGGTGTCAGATTGAGTCTTAAAGCCTTCAGATAAAAATCCACTTTTAATTGCTTATATTAGTCTTTCTGCAGGAAAACCATGAATTGTGCAATGCAGGGTATGCAGGGTATGCAGTCCCTGACATAAGAGCAAAAGGTGACACATCATTTTGCCTTCCTGAACCCAGCATCCGACAGTTTAAAATTTCTGAAACAACAGTTTCTAGCACTTTTGTGGTCCCTCACAGGTGTATTAAAGTTGTAAAATTGTATTAAAGTTCCTCATGTTTTGACTTTCTTGTTGGGAAAAAAAGTTTAACAGAAAAATAGTGTTGTGTTTCAGTGGTCAAAACAAATGCCTGCATTCTTTTAACATCTTCATTAGTATTCTAGATGCTTGAACAGAGTGCACCCTCAGCAAATATGCTGATGATACAGAACTGGGAGGTGTGGTTGATACACCACATAGCTGTGCTGTTGTTCAGAGGGATCTTGACAAGTTGGAGAAACAGGGTGACGTAAGTTCAGTAAATGAAAATGGACAGTTCCATACCTGGGGAGCAATAACCCCATGTACCAGCATAGGTTTGGGGATGACTGATTGGAAAGCAGAAAAAGACCTGGCAGACACAAGGCCAACAGCATCCTGGGTTTCACAATGAAAAGTGTTTAGAGGAGGTGGAGCATGGTGCTCTTCCTCCTCTATAAAGCTCTGGTGAGCAATGCCTGGAGTGCTGTGTCCAGTTCCAGGCTCCACAGTACAAAAAAGGGATGGAAATCCTTGAGCAATTCCAGCAAAGGATCACAAGGTTGTTTAAGGAATTGGGGCATCTGACTACGGAGAGAGGCTGAGTTAACTGGGATTGTTCAGCCCCAAAACAAAGAGGTCTCAAGGGGATGATGTCAATATGTGTAAATATTTGATGGGTGGCAGGGTTTTAGAAGACAAAGCCAGACTCTTCTCAATGCTGTGCAATGACAGGACAAGAGGCAACGGACACAAATCTAAATGTAAGAAATTCCTCTTAAACATAAGCAGAAATATCTTAGATTGTGAAGGTGTTCAAACACTACAAAGAGTTACCCAGAGAGATTGAGTAGTATCTATCCTTGGAGACATTCCAAACCAAGCTGAACATGTTGTTGTAGGTGACATTGCTTTGAGCAAGATGTTTGGATCAGCTAATCCCCTGAGCCCCATAATTCCATGACTCCATGACTTTATATCATTTTGTTTAGCATACGATTATAGAAAAAACAAGTTCAACCCAGTAAAGGGTTATTGGCCTCTAGTGATAATATTTGGTACCTAGATACCAGTCTGGTGTCCACCAGAGGGACTGAAAGTGATTGGAGCCATCCCACAGTCTTTCATAACCCAGTAAAAGAAAGGACAGAATGTGAATACTTTAATTTACATCCTGCTCTTGTGAATTCCCTAAAAAAATTGCATTTGAAGTGTAGAAAAGGTTGAAGTCTATACTATTCTCTATCTATTTGCTGAAGAGAAAATAGGCTTTATAACTAGACATAATCCATTCTCTTTGCTATGGATGAGGTCATAAAAAATACGGAACGGATGATACATATTTATTTTAAAGCAATCACAACATATTTTAAATCAAATATTTTTATTTCTTTCTTTCTTAATAAGTTATTGTCTTACAGTGCTTTGCACGAACTACTGATATTGTGGAATTTTTTTGATAGAAAAATTCTGCGAATTTTTAAAATTAAAAGCATCAGTTGGCTTTTCTGTTATAAATGGTACATTCAGGCAACACAAAATTCCCACACATTGCACTGTGCAGAACTTCACTACACACCCTGTAACTTGCAGAGGATTATCGGGATCAAAAGGAAGTATTAATAGAGGTGAAATGGAAAATTAATTTCTCCTCACTTTGTGATTTGTTGCCATACATGGAAGACAGGCATCACTTTGCAGTGACACTCTATTCCTGGACTCAGGCTGCCCGTCAGCTGGTAAGTGCTGATGTAAAGGTAACTGATCTTGGGAAAAACATGGATCCATAATAGGCATAAATGTACACCTCTGAGAGAAAGCTTAAAATAGATGCATCTGATACCTTGTTTTTATTGCTTAGACTTCCAAGTCCATAATAATCTTGATGTGAAAGAGTGACAGGTATTTCTTAGAACATAAGAGCTCCATTCCCTTTCCTGTCATCAGAGATGGGTGAACACATCCCTGCTCCACAAAAACTTTCTCTTGAGCGACTTTATTTCTTTCAGACTAACTAGTGAAACTGCTTTACCCTGAATAATGCCCAAGAAGAAACAGCATCTGACTTGTGAGATGTAATTTAAGGGTTGATAGTGGCAGTTTTTTCACTGTGCGGAATGTTCACCATTTGCACATGCTGCTCGGCTCTTTCAAAATAAAGAGGAACTCTTTCAAAATAAAGAGGAACTATGAATAAATATTATTTAAGCAGTGATAAGTAGAGGTTTGCAATCTTTAAAGGCAAATTATAATTTCAAAAGAAAGAGCAAAGCTGAATCTCTGGGAAATGTCTGAAGAAAAGATCTACCAGCTTTGGGTATACTCTGTGTTTTTCCACCCAATTTCATGCCCATTGCCCAGTACCTTGATGACTGTTTCTTTGGGCACTAAATGGATGCTATGGCAAACAGATCCATTTGCCAAATCTCTGCTTTTCCCTGGAATTGTGGGAGGGGCAGGCAGGCTGTGTCTGGTGCCTTCTCACACCCAAATCCTTGTGAGCAGGAGTGCCAAAAAGAACATCTGGAAACAACAAAGGAAGGGGAAGGAGAGGTACTGGTGGGGACTGGGAGGACAGAAAGTATTTAGGACACTCCTGGGAGAGTATGTGCTCACTGGGCACTGCAGGGTAAGCTATTTTACAAGCAGGTGACTCTTGTAAATACAGATTGAGTGTGACCTTCATGCAAGCAACTGTGAAGCATAGAGCAGTGAGATCATGGTCCTTCTCTTGAGGCCAGCCTGACCCCTGAAGTGGCATAAACTATGCAGAAACACTGTGAGTCTTGGGTGGGTTGGAAAACACTTCCAATCAGTTACTGTCAGGTTACTGAAAGGATTGATTTGGGAAGAAGGAAATACTTCTTTCTGAACGAGGTGGTCATTAGAGTTACTACTGAGCAGTAAATGCTTTCTCCCACTGCTTGAAAACAGCTTTCCCTTTACTCGCCTCTCTACTGCTTTTTTGTTTCTCCTGCCTCCTGGTCCATACTGCACGTCTCTCTCTCCCTGTCTCTCTTTTTCCACCCCATCAGAATTATTAAAATGTTCATGAGAATGGATTAACTCCTTCATGATGAGAGACTTGAGAAGATTGGCTTGAATAATGGGTGAGGGATTGAAAAGATAGTCTAGGGAGATGAAAACTATACAAGATGGATTTACTTATATAACTCCACTGAGGAGGAAAAAAAAAAAGGAGGAAAAAAAGGATGAAGGAAAATATTAGGAGTAGAATGAATTAATGCAAAGAGTCTATTTGCTAATTCATTTTGAGAATTAGACGTACATTTCTGATCCTCAAACACGTATATATCCATCTTTTGAGAATTTTAGAGATAAACAAATAAATTTTATAGAAATTAGGACCTGGAAGATGCCATAAAATTCTGGCCACTGCAGTGGGGAGCACCATATCATAAATTTTTCTCCATCCCTCTTTTGGTTTCATTATAACTTGGCAATAATTTGTGGCCTGAGATTACAGAATTGACTGTAAGTTAAGTTGATTGTTACAGGCTGAGTGTTTCCTATCCTTCTTGTGTTCCTATCCTTTACTTTGCCAAGTGACAGCAGTCGTGCTTTTAATGTAAGGCTCAGCCTTCTTTTTGGTTCCAGATGGACTTCTAGGAGTTCCAGTGTTCTTCAGCTCAAGAAGTTTTGGCTTTGTCACAGATAGCAAATGAATGACAGGGGTATTTATCAAGTTTCTCTATCCAGACAGATGTGTAGAGCACAAACTATAGTCTGAGACAGACAAATGATATACCAAAATGCCCACTCATGAATAGCAATCTGTAAATCACAAAAATCATTTAACAAAAGCCTTCATGGCATGTCAAACATTTCTCACCTTTAGGGGGAGAATTGTTAGTGGGAGGACCATGTGCTTTGTAAATACTGAATTTATAACAAGGGGAGGGAAAATTGCGCTGACTGTTGTGACTTTATATCTGTTCTTCTAAAATGACTGATGGGATGGCCTCTTTCCAGAATTACTGTTCATCATTATATTACATCACATCATTACTTTTTTTTTTTTTTTTTACTTTGCTTCTCTTTGTCTATGTTATTAGCAGGAGATTAATGCTCCCTATTCTCTCTGGCACCCACCTGGCTTCTCTTCTGCATGAGCTGCTCACTGGAGGTCATACAATACCACGCCAGGAAAGGGTTCATTCATGCCACATTGTACTACTGACACTAGGAGGGGAATCACATTCCTCCTGCACATGCCACTTTGTTGGCCTGCATCAGAAGAGCCCTGAATGCTCTGCATAAAACAAAATCCAAACTTCCTTGTTATGCAGATAATCCACTGTCTAGTAGATGCCATGCCATAGGCTCTTCCCAAACAATCCAAGCAGCCATTGCATGTGTGGATTGTTTCCTGGGCATGTTAACAAGCCTTTTGCCAGGACTGCTCTCTCAGGACTGCCACATGGACATCTCAGCTGAGGACATGAGGGAACTGCTGCTCTGGCAAGAACTGCTTGAAGCCCAGCACCTTCCCCTGAGCTGGGTCATCAACAGCCCTGTTTCCCTACAGCTTTGGGGAGAACACCTTTGGGGGGTTGTTCTGTCATGCCAGGGAACCAGAAATTTTTTCTGAGGGGGAAAAGTGTCAGATTGACACAGGGTCAGTGGTGCTTTCATAGTTTGGAGAGGGTGAGTTACTGCAGCTGCACTGCACTGGACCACATCTGAGATTCCTCTCTGGCCTGGTTTTCCCTTCCTTCTGTCCCTGTCCCTCGGGAGATGACGATGCTGTTCTGACCCGGGGCTGACTGAGCCATGCTGACTGTGGTAGGCAGGTTCCAGGCTCTCCCCCTCCTCCCTGTTCAGTGGGTCTCAGATGACAGCAGAAGAGGCTGACCGCAGCCCCACTCACTAAATCCTTTTCCCAGAGGTTCTGGGAAATGCTTGGTTGTGCTGCAGTCGAGGGAGGGCGGGACCCATCTAAGCACAGAGCATATTGCTGCATGAAATCTCCCACAGGAAAATTCAGGAAATTCCCTAACAACTTTGCTGCATTAGTGCCTGCTACAATTCTTGATACTGAAGATGGGGGGACAGTGGGGGGGTAGCACAGAGAAGCTCATGCAGACATTTCTTAGGGTACCTGCGATGTGCCCAACACATTCCCTAAGGAACTCTGATGCCACACAGGAGATGTCTCTCCAGGTGAATTCTATGGAAACCAGACAAGAGGGAAATTTCTACCACCTCATTCCTCCTGCCAAAAAAGAAAATGTGTCCTCCCCACCTCCATGGAAAACCAGCACTGGAAAAACCTCTTTTCCAGGAAGTTTTTCAGCACAACAGCTGGGGAAGGTTTTCATCCCTTCTGTGCATTCATGTGGAGGTTTCTTCCCAAGAAGAGTTCAAGCTCTGCACAGCCACTGCAGGGCCGACATGAAAAAAATATGAGAGTAACATAAACAGTGTGTGGGCAAATGTGGGTGCACTTTCATTTCTTCATGAATATACATTTCAGTCTCCTGAATTCAGAAGACCCCCCCACATTTTAGCATAATTTATGATGTCCTGAGTTGTATAAATCCTGGTGTTCTTATTATAGAAACAGATTATATACTCTGTGCAGCTGACAGTGTCAAATGCCACACTTACTCCCTGGAGAATTCTAATCTCCCCCTCAAATTTTAAGATGTCAGTGAAAAACGATCTCCATGTTTCTGAAACCCAACCCCAAGGAGCAATGATACCACCATCCATAAAAATAACTGGTTTGGGATCCTTAGGGATGTATTGCTGACAGAATTGTTCAGGCCAAGACAGTGCAGATGTCCACATCATAAATCTGAAAATGGTTCATGTGTGGCAGAAAATAGAGAACATTCATGGCCCAAAGAGTGCTTCCCCTCTGAGAAGAACCATCCTTTGGGGACCATTTAGTGTCACATATTCCTCATTACAAAACACTTGTAATTAATCTGCACAGCTCATCACCACCAATGAGTGGCTACTGAAGGTTTCCGTTCATTCAAAAATCTGCCACACAAGTGCATGGGAGCAGAACCAGGCGCAGACTCCTGATCCCACATACAACAAAGACAGCAGGATTGGGATGTGCCTGAGCCAGGGGCACCTGAGGAATGGGGTAGTGCTCAGGGAAAGCCTCAGCACACCTGTCTGTCTCATCATTCCCGTGCTTTTCAGCCTCAGACACCATCGAGGCTGAGCCACTGCCAGGACAATGCTCTGGGCTGGCTGTTGGGTCCTGACACGTCTGTCACAACAAGCCAACAGGCAGCAGACAGGCAGGGATGTCCCCCATGCCAAGAGGCCATGGAGAGCCTGGAGCCTAGGTGCTGCTGCTCTGGAGCCAGGACAGCCCTCTGTTTGCCCAGGCAGTGGCAGACAGAGCCACTGCCTGTGGCTCTGGGCAGAGCACCCAGCAGGCAGAGCACTCTGTGTGTTCAGGGAGTGCACAGAAAGCTGCTGCAGCCAGGGCCAGCTGGGGCCTCTTCTTGTCCGGGCAAAGCAGCTCATGCCATGCCCGGTGATACTGCCTCCAGGCTGATGTGGGTTTCAAATCTGGCAAGTCAAGTTTGCAAAGTGCTTGAGGCAGAGCCTGGAGAGGCAACATGCTGTAGAGGATGGATTTGTAAGGATCTGTCCCACCTAAAAGCAAGTGGGTGGCTCACTAGTGCCCCTTGGATGCTGGCCAAGGCCCAAGAGCTTGAAGTTGAACTCTTCCAAGCTCCTCCCTCAAGGGAGTTTCTTTGCTCCCCTGTGGTCTCTCTCACAAATTCCCCTGTTTCCCTTGAGTCAGTAATTTCTGAATGTGTAACACTGGGGTAGCACAGAATATTTCAGCAGAGGTGTCACCAGAACTTTGTACAGAGCCACCTGTGTGCTCCCTAACAGTTCCCAAAGTACCACAACTGGTGCGCTCCATGTCACCGTGCCTGTTTGGAAAACCCACAGAGCACGTGATTTTTGCTAATGCTCTCAGCTCTTATTTTCAGGCATTCTTTGCTGCTGTGCTCTCATCTTACCTCTGAACTAATGGGGGATTGTTTTATCTACTGCAGTGTTACACAGCCCATGTGGATCAAATATTAAGTTACCATCTCAGTTGTCGATACAGCAACAATCCAGATTTTCATGTTATAATGCAGATTGTCCAGCAGGCACAGCTAACTTGGTACACCTGCGACTCACTTCAGATGCAAGGGATTTAATGAGTAGTGCAGGCTTCTCCCACAAGGCTTGTGGTATTCCCTGTTTCTCAGAGGAGTTATTGCAAGAACTCTGCCAATTTATAAAGTGACATCATACCTCTGGTTGCCCTTTCACCCTGGGATTTCCTATTAGTTTCTTTAATTAGAGCTCTTTGCTGGCTTCGAGCGACAACTGATACTGATACTGTGTCTCTCTTTAAAGGCTTCATTTTATGAAGACATATAGGAAACAGTGAAATACGTAAAGACAGGTTTTTGCTCTCTACTTGTTAGAGCTTGAATTCCCAGCTGAGAAAGGTTTTGGGCTTGCTTGCCACCATGAATAAACTCTGCCCTTTCTAGCTGGGACTACAGTACTCAAGAACAGTCCTGGGCATGGCTATCTGTGGAGTCTGTTTTCTTATCACCTGGCTCCAACTTCTATTAGGTAGGTAAGAGTGTCACTGGCACGTTAAACACCAGGACTCTCCATGTTCACTGAGGCACAGGATTGCTACCACAGCTATAAAGCAGAAGAAATCTGAATGCAAGGGCAACAAAAAGCAAATCTGAATGAGCTGGGAATTATATGTCCCTGGATGTGCACAAAAGATTGCATTTGCAATGGCTGAGAACAGTCTGAATGCATCTGAATCACCAAAACTGGCCTTAGGAAGGAGAAAAACTCAGTTAACTGCAATAAGCTTTACCTCACCAGCCCTGTTCCTTGGAAGTTGTAGACAGATTAAATCTCTGTCACTCATATACCTTAAAGCAAATTTGCCAGAGGTCAATCTGTGACTCACTCATACGGCTTTGATGGAGATTTTGAAAGATAAGAGTCTTGTTGTGAGCCTCAGGGGTATTGTTCCCATTAACAACTGCCAACCAGCTACTAATTAGCTGCTGATTGAATAGTTGAGACAGTTCAGACAGTTTTCAAAGGTCACAGCCACCCATTTGTCCAGCCCATCCTCAGCTTCCAAATGAGACACCTGCAAGATGTACTATGAAAACACTTTACAGAGCCTGAAGATGTTTAGCAAGGTATTTCACATAATTCGTTATTTCCACCACTATCTCCTCATCCACACACTAAAGTCAAGTTTCTAGTTTGTGAGCTGAATGGTACCAAGAAAAAAACATGGAAGGGAGCTTCAGGATGGTTTCCTAATGGGATACAGACTAGTAATCTTGAGATGCCTCCACTTTCTCACTTGACTCTGCTGCCTTGCTGTGATTCTTGCTCCTGAATTCACAGCCAGTCACAGAACACGGGGGAGGGGAAGCCATGGTTAAGGGCTGACAGAGGGTGAGGCAGCTGCCCAGTCTCCATCTCAAGAAGGATCTATTTTCAGCACAATAAAATCCTCCCTCTTCCATGGGAATGTCAGCCCTGCAGATCCTTGCCCCCTCCTCGCTGCTGTGCAGGACAGCATGTAGCTGGAGTCTACCCTCATTCTGCCTCTTCTCTTTTGACTCTGCTGTGTTTTGCATTCAGCTGTAGTGGAGTCCAGCCCTGAAGAGATGGAAGCATTGACAGAAAGTTAATAGAGGCGCAGTCAATTTTAATTCCCTTTTTTCATCAAGGTGTTATTGCTTCTTCCAGCAGGTCCTTCCTTTCCCAGGGACAGATACCGCTGCTGCTCCTCCAAACCTTTCCAGAGTAACAGTACAGCTACACTAGTAAATTAAACATGTCCAGGAACTTAGGCCAATTGGCATGGAACTGTTTATGCTTATAGAAGTAAACTATTTCTGTATCAAGACTGGTGAGGCTGGATGGCTGGATGCAGACTGTGTTGGGAAGGGTCCCAGAAAATGCCAGCTATCCAGTTATGCCTTTAAAACTGTTTAGGAGATGTGTTGCTGGCACAGGTCAAAGGCTCGACAAGAAATGTGCTAATGATTTATCAGTAGAAGTGATTTGCTTCCCATCTGCAAATGTTCCCTGGCACAAGGCAGTGTACTAGGAAAGGCAGCATGAAACAGACTTTTCTCTGGTGTAATTTACCAATGTCTGTGAACTTAGAGCAGACAACTAATAGAATTGAGGATTTCAGATTCTTTCAAGAAGCTTGTAGGCCAACATGCTAGTAAATTTAATTAATCATCAGTGGGAGAAAGCTCAGCTTTGTGAAAGAAGATAAAGCTCCCACAAAGGATGAATACCTCAGATTCATCAGGGTGAGAATACCTCTTGTGAGAGGGCAAGAGAACGAACAAGAGTCTGGATATGAGTCTTTTCAATTTTGGCTTCTTACAGAAGGACACTTGAGAATAGATTGCTTACAATCTTTCTTTGATTTCACCACGCCAAGTTGTAGGACAAGGGGGAATGGATTTAAACTGAAAGAGAAGAGTTTTATATTAGGTATTAGAGAGAAATTCTTCCCTATGCCCATACCTTTAGTCTTCCTGGTCTGTTGAAGCTTATAGGGAACGGAGGAGGACTTTAGCATCTGTCAGTCACACAGTGTCAAATAAGATAAATCTGGACCCGTGAATTCAACTTTTCATTCCAGCTATTTATTTTTGCTATTTCTTTTTTCTGATATTTAAACCATCATTATTTAAAGCTCATTTTGTAGTGAAATACTTCTAGTTACAGGTTTTTGGAATTTAATCAGTCCTTGAGTTCATCAGAGAGCTGAATGTTTCCTACAAGACACGAGGCTGAAGTCCTCCCAAGCTATTAGTTAAGCTGTCTCTAAATTATCACCTGCTTTTGAAAGAGGTAGAACTTCCCATCCCTGGCAAGATGCTGGCATTGCAGGAGCATGTTTACAACACTGCCTACTGAGATGGCACGGTTTCTGTCATGTGATACATCTTTGGGAGCTATGACTTTCCTTGCTACTCAGGTGGATAGAGCATGCTGTTACCAGAACACCGTTAAGATACTTCTAATTGTCCACTGTATTCTGAATTTTCTGAATTAACTCAAATGTAAGACCACGTTCTTCAATACACATAGTACTACCCCAACTATACTTGTGTGAGTGAACAAAAATTAGCTGCTGTTGAGTAGAACAGAGCTGGGCCAGGAATAAATACACTGAAGAATTTCAGTTTTATGAACGTATCCTGTAGCGATCATCTGTTGTGATCACCTTGGATCCTGGATCTTGTGAAGCAAATACTGCATCACTGCAAACTTTTGCCGTGCTAATTCAGCGTGACATTATTTCCCTCTCTGCTTGTACACAGAAAGAGACTTGAGAGGGACGAGGAAAAGGGTTCAGGTATATATCACCCTGCAAATGGTGGGCAAAGAGCAGCAGACATTAAGATCAGAGAGAACACATAAGAAGAAATTTATTTCTCCAGCCATCCCCTGCTGAGTTTCCATTAAGCCCTGTCAGCAGTGGGAATCAGCGACTTCTTTACTCAGCTGTTGCTGTAAACTAAAGAGAGCCCTGAAAGGCTCCTTTGAAGGTCACACTGAGGAGACAGGTCAGTGCTGCACTAGATCGTGTGGCTTATGGAAAAGGCAGCAGGACAGTTTCTTTCATGACATATATTTTATCATATTTTAAAAGAGCTCAGTACATAGGCATTTTCCTCAGCTTCCCTGGTAGAGCATAGATAATTCTATTCTCTCTGTACACTGAAAATTACCTGAATTTGACATTATGCCTGAGTGCATATACACATCATCAGGTTTAAATTGTTACTACTCTCTCTAAAGCTATTTCACTCAATGTGTAGAAATTGTGTGAGGATCCATAAGCTAAACAAAAGTTCTTCATCATTATGTATTTTGAATTTTTTTGTATTGTCTTTGGACAATATAAAACAATCATAGCAAGAAAAACTGCCTACAATTTGAATCTGAGAACACAGTTCAGTAAAAAGATAAAAACACTCAGAATATTTGAAAAGACAGAAAACCACTGTAACCCTATTTGTGATCATAGAGGGTGTCACCTGAGTTTAGGACTGTGAAATATACTGGCAAACAGTGCGTTGCTCATGTACAGAAAAGCTGTAAAGCAGTAAGAATTAAGATCTGAATATCCATATATACTTACATTTAGATATTGTAGGACTGTTGTGTACCATAGTTATGGATGTTATATTGAAATGTACACAATACTGTATTTTTTCCTTAAGTAAAATTGGGAATTGGGCATATCTTTCATTCACCTTTACTGTAATAATTTCACGAAGTTCTTCACAAATTTTTTCACAGAGTGTATATGGATATATTCCGCTATATAGCTGTGGAAACATATATATGTTTATATATATATATATATATATATAAGTATATATGGATATATTCTGCTATATAGCAGAATAACATGTAATATAGATATATAACACAGGCAACGGTTTTACTCTCCTGGGTAGACTGACCAAAACACACTTGGCCATTGACTAAGTAAATGTTGAATGATTTGCAGCTACTAAGAGGATATTAGGGAGCAAGGAAGGAATTCTTTTTTCTCACAGCCTGACTCATGTGAGAAGCTACCTTGGGTCCCAGCCTGACAGCACTGCATAAGACAGACTTGCTGCATTCCCCTGAGAGCAGGACTTAACAGAAGGGCAACAGCAGCTACTCAGAGAAAAGCTCAGGGATACTGGTCAGAGCCTCCTCAAACCCAACTTCCAGTAATGGCACATCTGTTACTTCTCTGGGAAACCCATCCCAGTGTCTTTCCACATTCATCATAAAATATTTCCGCCTTATATCTATTTGAAATCTACATTTTTTCAGCTTAAAACCAGTGCTTCTTGCCCTTTAAATTTCTTGCTCTGTCTTTCTTATAAGCCCCCTTTAAGTACTGAAAGGCCTCAAGAAGGTGTCCTTGAACCTTTCTCATCTCCAGGCTGAACAACCCCAATGACTGGACATGGCACTTAGTGGTGTGGTTTAGCAAGGGTGGTGGTGTTTGGTCAAAGGTTGGATTCTCTGATCTTGGAAGCCTTTTCCAATCTTAATGATTCTATGATTCTATTAAGTATCTCAGCTTTTTTTCATAGGAGGGGTGTTGCAGTTCTTAGCCCTCCTTTAGAACCACTCTAACTGATCCAAGACTTTCTTGTGATGATAACTTCCTTCTTCAAGTGATAGAGGAGGCAATAAGGAGAAGGGTTGTGTTGGACCTTGTTCTCACCAACAAGGAGAAGCTCGTGGGGAATGTGAAGCTCAAGGTCAGCTTTGACTGCAGTGACCATGAAATCGTGGAGTTAGGGATCCTTGGGGCAGCAAGGAAGGGACACAACAGGCTCACTGCCCTGGGCTTCAGGAGAGCAGACTTCAGACTTTCCAGGGATCCCTTCCCTCCAGCATGGCACCTGCACCATGTGGTTTGGGGTCATAGGCAAACTTGCTGAGGATGCCCCTGATCCCACTGCTCCTGTTGGCTAAAGAGATATTAAACACCTCTGGCTATGTTCCCCAGAGCGACCTGGAGAGGTCGAAGAGATGGTCTCGTGTGAATCTCATGAAATCTGGTATGGCCAAGTGTAAGGTCCTGCATGTCTGGGCAATCCTAAGCACAAGTACAGGTTGGGTGGAGAATGGATTGAGAACAGCCCTGAGGAGAAGGATTTAGGGATGAGAAGATCAGCATGTCCCTGCCATGTGTCCTGGCAGCTGAGCTGATCCCCCAGTGTGGGCAGCAGGGAGGGAGGGTTTCTGCCCCTCTGCCTCACTCAGGTGAGACCCACCTGGAACGCCATATTCAGCTCTGAGGCCCCCAGCATAAGAACAACATGGACCTGATGGAGTGAATCCAGAGGAGGCCACAAAGATACTCTGAGAGCATCCTCTGCTCTGGAGACAGGCTGAGACAGCTGGAGGTGCTCAGCCCGGGAAAGAGAAGGCCGCAGGGAGACCTTCTAACAACCTTCCAGTGCCAAAAAGGGGCTGGAAGTAAGCTGGAGAGGGACTTCTGACAAGGACAAGAGGAAATGGCTTCCCACTGACAGGGAGTAGGTTTAAATTAGATGTTAGGAAGACATTCTTCCTTATGAGGGTGCTGGGGCCATGGCACAGGTTGCCCAGAACAACTGTGGCTCCCCATCCCTGAAAGTGTTCAAGACCAGATTGGATGGGGCTTGGAGCAACCTGGGATAGTGGAAGGTGTCCCTGCAGGCAGGAAGGGCTGAAGGGGTCTTTGTTTCTTTCCTGGTCGGTGAGTTTGACAGAGGAAGTATGTAGATGGGAGACAGGCTTTCAGCTGAGTCCATGGTTTGTTTATGTTAGGAGAAATGGAAACAAGGATAAACTGAGAGCTGCAAGTCTCTTTACTGAGGTCGTCTTTTGGATGTGTGAGCTGAGTTCTGTGAAGGGCTTTTAAATTCTGCAGGAGCAGAAATTTCTGCAGGAATTTAAGAAAACTGTAGACTCTGTAATGACCCATAGCCTTCCTTGTTGAAAGGGGTATGAATATTCAAATGGCATAGATTTCTACAGGCCCAAATCTTTACCTCAAGGATTTCTTTTATTTATGGTACAGATTGACAGGTCAGACTTGGAAAAAAAGACATAAGAAAGAACTGAGGTCCTGTCCTGAACTGCCAATATGGGTACTTTCTGATGAATTAAAACATCATCAAGCAAAGAAAGGAACATCTGTTATTAAGCTGCACTGATCTACATAGCAGAAATCACAGCACATCTTATGACACTCCCCTTAGCACAAGTTCATGCACAGGCTTATAATAACCCTTGTTGGAGAATCTCCCTCTTCTTTTGGAATTTCAAGTGTACAGATGGGTATATCTGCACGAGTGTACGTATGCTCTTCTTCATGTTTCGGAAGTGACCTCACAGCTCTCTCTTGAGACCCACCCCGGTAGTTCAGCTACAGCCCAGCCTCTAATTTCTGTGACCAAATCCCTGTCCCTTATACTATCTTGGCCTGTCTGTGACTCTCAGGCACCAGCACTCTCACACCAGATTATTCCTCTGCTTTCAGAATCTTACCAGCACATCCGCCAAATGCTTCTAGTAATACTTACTTCCCTCTTAGAGGCTTGCCTAATGTATTCCTCTTCAGCATTTCTTACAAGTTTCACACCATCACAAGGGAAAGATAAAAGCTGACATTCCCATTGTACAGCTGGGGTAGCTGCAGCACAGACATACCAAGCAATCCATCCCAGGTCGTGCAGTGAGTCGGTGGGAAAGCCAGCAATAGAATCCATAAGTCCTGAATCCAAGTTCTTTAAGTGCTTTGACTAGTCCAGATTCTCTCCTTAACACCCTTGTCACATTATTTATAGGAGATGTATTCATATAGCCACTAAGACATCAAAATTTTCTAATTATATCTAGCCATGTCAAATGACAATTATGCCCTTAGTTCAGTTTGCCAGACAATGCTTAGCCAAAGAGGGTTTGCCAAAATATTTTTGACCGAAGAAAGAGTAGGCATCTGTAGCATCTGCAGACGAGATCGTATAAAACGTCCCTGCAACACGTCTGCCCTGGCTCCACAGAAAGCTCCAAGGTAAGAGCATGGGGTGTGCAGGCTGGCAGGAAGGGGATGGCAGCCCAGTGTGCCACAGCATTCCTGCTGCCTCCGGTGCTCCTGTCCAGGAGGGGACTCCATTATGAATCTGTTTTCAAGGCACCTGCATGTTTTCACTCTTGATTTCTGTGCAGCAGCAATTTGGGAACTGCCATTTCTGTTTTACAGTACCGACCAGCTGCCAGCCCACGAGCCACACATCTGGTGTCACGAGAGGTAAGAACCTGATTTACTGATTCCTAGGGGCAGAGACAGATCCTTTGGGGTGGGGTGTCTGTAGGGCTGAGTGAATGGTCACTGTTTCATGTATATTCTCAAACCCACTGTAGTCACAGGATAAGGTGGTGGGGTGCTGAAGGTTGGTAAGGTTTTTAAGTGAATCACTGAATCATGGAACAGTCCAGGTTGTAAGGGATCTCATAAGGTCATCTGGTCCATTCTTTAAGAAGCTGTGTTTGAAGTCTCTGACTACTCATGGCAGGCCAGAAAATACTCATGGGGACATTCTTCACTTCTGCTTAACTCACCTAACAGGGAGTGAGGTGTACTGCCTTCCCATCATTGCTGTTGCAGCTATATAACTGAACAAAGAACAAGTAAGAAAACTGCAAAATTCAGCATTTTGTCTCAGAATATGTGAATTAGTGTGATATTTTGTCCAAAATTTGCCATGGAATCACTAAAGCAGTAAGAGAATAAAGAGCTGTAATTTAAGCAACCAAGTTCTGATTGTCACCTCTGTAAAAGGTAGTGCTGCCCTTTGTTCCCTGCTCTGCTTGTTCTCTTCCTCACAAGAAATGGAAGATGCAGCCCTCCTCCTCTGGAAGCCACTACCTGTTCCTCCAGAGACAAATAAAGAAATATCATGGTTTATTTTCTCATGTTAGTACAAATAAACAGAAGATTAAATGTTGTGTTAATATCAGGTACCTAATTCTATAGAGAAAAAGATATTTAAATGTTTTCCTAAGCTGCCCACTGTTTGGGTTTTTTTTTTTTCCTCAGGGCAGGGGGAAGAAAAAAATATTTCAGATAAATTAATACAGGGTTTAAAATTCCTTATTTTTAAATAGTTCATGTGAGCTTTGAATCTTTGAATCTTTGAACTTGTTTTTCTCTAAAATTCTACTAATTTTTAAAAAGCAAAAGAAAGCACTGGAAAAGGAGCTATGTCAGTGTGGTTTGAAACAGCATTAATCTTCTTTTGACACTTATGTTGCAATTCATTCCTGGATTCAAGCACTTAATAAAATTAGAGAAAATTGTATTATTAATACAATTATACAAAAGTTTTAAATACTGAAACTGAGTCATTAAGAAGCTTGAGTTTTCAGTATGCAATTCAGACAGTGGAGTAGGAGCATTCTGAGCTTTGTGAATTAGTACGAACTGTGAGGAAAGAGCATTATAATAATTTCAAATTATTTTAAGAGTGCCTAAGCAGTTGACAGGATTTTTGAGGTTCTTAATTCCACAGTGCCTGAGTAGTTGAATCCTAAGTGTCTGTAGATTATTTAAATGTGATTTCAGTGTAAGTGAAATAATCTGCCACAATACAATTTTCACATTTTCCATAAATATTGAATTGCACTAATGCAAAAATTTGCAATTCCTTCCAAAAGGCTACAAGTAGTATTAATCTAGTTTCTTTTCTCTCCACATCTTTGCTTCTACTAACAAGTGCTTATTTTTGGCAAATTTGAGCAACATATCTGCTCTTCAACAGTGTTCTCTGCTGACAAGCCCCTCCATAAAGTGCAGCCATGGCCTCTGGAGATGCTGAGATGGCTGTTTTTGGGGAGGCGGCTCCTTACCTCCGAAAGTCAGAAAAGGAGAGAATTGCAGACCAGAACAAACCTTTTGATGCCAAGACATCTGTCTTTGTGGCTCATCCCAAAGAATCCTTTGTAAAAGGGACAATCACAAGCAAGGAATCGGGCAAAGTCACTGTCAAAACTGAAGCGGGAGAGGTGAGTCAAAAACAAGGCTGAAGGACAACATTTGATCCCCACTCTGAGTTTTTCAATGACACATGTGGATCTGTTGTTTCNCCAGGAGGCCCCTCCACACATCTTCTCCATCTCTGACAACGCCTATCAGTTCATGCTGACTGGTGAGTGGCTCTGTCTGTCTCACAGGCATTGGACCATTAAATTCTCTGAAGGGATACTCTGTCTCAGCATTCTGAAGAGAGATTTTCAAAGCTTTCTTGGTTCTGACACACACATCTATTGTGGTTTTACTATCCTTATAGCATTGTTTCTACTGTTTCAAATGAAACACACCTCTGCACTCAGTGATGTGCTTTGGAGGTTTCTTTGTTTAAGTCAAGCTGACATCAGGCAAAACATTAAACTTACCTATGTTTCATTCTTTCTCTGTTGTTCATTGAGTTTTAAGTACTGTATTTCTGCCTTTTTCACAGATCGGGAGAACCAGTCCATCCTGATCACGTACGTACACCCCCTGCCCTGCGGGTCCCTGCGGGGCTGCCCGGTGCCAGGGGACCTCCTGCCTGACCACGCACCCTCTGCTTCTCTCTGGGCTCTGACAGCGGAGAATCCGGTGCCGGGAAGACTGTGAACACAAAGCGTGTCATCCAGTACTTTGCAACAATTGCAGCCAGCGGGGACAAGAAGAAGGAGGAGCAGACCTCAGGCAAAATGCAGGTAAATTAGTAGACACATGTTGGGATCAATGCTTTCTTCTGTTCCTGTCAGGATTTTTGGCAAAGGATAACCAGCAATAATTGTGTCCCTGCAGGGGACACTTGAGGATCAAATCATCAGTGCCAACCCGCTGCTGGAGGCCTTTGGAAACGCCAAGACCGTGAGGAACGACAACTCCTCACGCTTTGTGAGTTGCTTAACAAAATATTTCCTTAAACATAGTAAACAGAAGTTTGTGCCAGTTATTCTTTTCCGTTGTTCAGCCATCATGTTTTCAAGAGTAAAACTGAATTTTCTTACCATGACTTTGCCACTTATCCTAAAGATAATTCTCCAGATTTCAAAACACAAAAAATTAATTCTGCTTTACATTAAAATGCAAATTAAAATAACAGATCATGTGGTCTTTCTCCTATAACATATTGCAGTGTTAAAAAATAGCTCTGTTTATTTTTACTTACATTTCTATTCACTTTCTAAGAGACAGACAGAGTGCCAGGAAGAAAGGCAATGAGGCTAGGAGAGATGGGAAAGAAAGAAAGAAAGAAAGAATAAGATAGGTAGAGAAAGAAAGAAAGAAAGAAAGAAAGAAAGAAAGAAAGAAAGAAAGAAAGAAAGAAAGAAAGAAGGAAAGGAGAGGAAGGAAGGAAGGGGTGGGAAGAGATATTTGTTAATTGGATAATATATTTGCTGTATTTCAGATTTAATTAACCAGAAGTGAAATTGTTTATTAGATCTCAATGCTGGTTTAAGCAGGTGAACTACTTAAACTGCTGTTTATCATTAAGGTAACTGCTCTCTGTGTGCAGGATATAGTTAGAATAATTTGTCTAATGAATTCCACACATTCCTTCACATTTTACATTCAGCATACATAAAATACAGTTGTGCCACTGCTGATTATTTTCATGGTCAAAAATGAAAAAGACAACTTTATGTCAGTGGTGGAAATACAGCTGATTTTAAGAAAATGTCTCTAAGTAGAAATCTTGTGCCCAGTGGAATAAATGTCCAAATTCTTCATTTCAAATATACTTGTTATGATGTAAATCTTAAGACACTTTTATTCCTTTAAAGGGCAAATTCATCAGAATTCATTTTGGTGCCACAGGAAAACTGGCTTCTGCGGATATTGAAACATGTAAGACACTTGCCTGAGCAGTTCACAATCTGTCCATTCCCCAGTCTATCCATACAACATATTTTCACCCCACCATCTATCCTGCCTTTCCTGTTTTTCTTCCCATCTTCTCTTTACTTTCTTTTGGTTTTTTTTTTTCTGTTTGTTCTTGTTTCTAACTAAAATTTCCCTCCAGATCTGCTGGAGAAGTCCAGAGTCACTTTCCAGCTCAAGGCGGAAAGGAGCTACCACATCTTTTATCAGATCATGTCCAACAAGAAGCCAGAGCTGATTGGTAGGAAGAATTACTAACTTGGAGGAAGATTGTTGAATATCAGCTCACACTATTACTTGCTTGACTAAACTAAGCCTACACGACCCATCTTCTTGTTTTCAGACATGCTCCTCATCACCACCAACCCCTATGACTACCACTTCGTGAGTCAAGGCGAGATCACAGTTCCCAGCATTAATGACCAGGAGGAGCTCATGGCTACAGATGTAAGTAGCAATTCAGAGTATTGTAACTATTGTCATCTCCCAGGCAAACCTTTTATTTTACTGTTCCTATTGCAGAGTGCCATTGACATCCTGGGCTTCACTGCTGATGAGAAAACAGCCATCTACAAGCTGACAGGGGCTGTCATGCACTACGGGAACCTGAAGTTCAAGCAAAAGCAGCGTGAGGAGCAAGCAGAGCCTGATGGCACCGAAGGTACCAGCAAAATCTTTGACTGACCTGTTAGAAATAGAAGTGGCAGTAATAATTCAGTATTTGGAAGATGGAGTAGAAATGTGTTTAGGTGAGACAGTACATAGGTATGAAACTGCCATCCAAAATGCACTCTTTTTTTCAATCACTGCCTAATCATTATCTGCACTACCAATTGCATGTATGTCCATAAATCTCCCCTGAGTTACCATTCTGAATTAGCATATCTTGCTCAGAGTGCTTAGACCCACTGAGTAAGAAAACATTTTTTTTTAAAGTTGTTTCTGTTTGATATTTAAAGAAAATAAAGGCATTCTATTCAGTTATAGAACTTATACTTCATAAATCACATTTTAGGGCAAAATGACTAATGAATTCCAGGATTAATTTTCAATAAATACATTGTTTCTAGATGTTTCTGTCAAGATTTTTAAAGACACAAATAGCCTTTAAATGTACGGCTCTGTAAAACATTCAACACAAAGATGAGTTTGTTTGAATAACTATGTCATGGTTCCTCTGAGATCCAGTAAGCAAAATCTGATCACAAGGACATTCAATATTGCAGCTGTTTTGGAAAGGCTTCATCACTCAAAGTGCTGCATGTCATACTAGTCTTAATTTTTCTATCTCCTTTTCCTTGTACTTAGTTGCTGACAAGGCTGCCTACCTGATGGGTCTGAACTCAGCAGACCTGCTCAAGGCCCTCTGCTACCCCCGCGTCAAGGTGGGGAATGAATACGTGACCAAGGGCCAAACTGTGCAGCAGGTAACAACAACCAGTTGGTGACTGGGAGCCTCTGACTTGAATCACTTACTCTTTGCTCCGGATATTGTATTTCTTCTGCTCCATTCTTCTTTGGTTTAGGTATACAATGCAGTGGGTGCCCTGGCAAAGGCTGTCTATGAGAAGATGTTCCTGTGGATGGTTGTTCGCATCAATGAACAGCTGGATACGAAGCAGCCCAGGCAGTACTTCATTGGTGTCCTGGACATTGCTGGCTTTGAGATCTTTGATGTAAGGATTTCAGGTTTGAGGACTACTCTTGCAGGGAAGGATTGTTATATTCCTCTGAAGGTTTAACACACTACCCATTTGTGATTTTATGCAGAAAAAAACCCCTGTCATTTTCCCTTATAGCAGAGAGCAAAATCCTCAAAACCTCCATCAGTACAAGCACAGAGTCATGCTGTTTGTGTAGAAGCAGCAAATAGAATTTTATATGTTGTAATATTACAACTGTTTAAGCTTAATGGTAAGGATTACATAACCTAAAATAACTACAATAAATTTATAAAAGAGCTTCTGGAGCAGAACTAGGAGATGCACTGGCAAATATATAATGAGTTAAAGATGTTCAAATTGTTTAAAGAACCAAGGAATGAATAGTTGTGTGTTTAATCAGAGATATCGAGTGTTTTGAATTTGGAGACAAGAGCATGCACTCATCTTTTCTGAACAAAAAAATGCCAAAGTATTTTATTAATTTTAGGAGATTCAGTAGGAAAATCTGCTCAAAAAAAACCCCTCATTTTCATTATGTAGTTATTTCTTTCTGGAGGTGCATATAGGCTCTGTTACAGTGTGGTCCTGATAATACAGTTGTGTTTTAACGGGAGAGATTTATAAAGGGTGGAGGAGAATGATGAAGAACTGGGCATATTGATGAGGCTTGGTTGTTGTGGTTTTTTTCCACTGAGCAGTTCAACAGCCTGGAGCAGCTGTGCATCAACTTCACCAATGAGAAGCTGCAGCAGTTTTTCAACCACCACATGTTCGTGCTGGAGCAGGAGGAGTACAAGAAGGAGGGAATTGAATGGACATTCATTGACTTTGGCATGGACCTGGCTGCCTGCATTGAGCTCATTGAGAAGGTGTGATTTTAATTCAACATGTCTTCCACTTTCCAGAACCCACTGTTTTAAATTTCCCGTGGTTAGTTTCTTGTATTCAGTTTTAGTTGTAGAAATAAGTCTTGAGCTGCACTATTGCTAATTATGCATTATAGATATTACGAAGTCCATAGAAAACTACAGAAGTAATTCTCACACATTCTCTGCGTGGAAGGTATCTCCATTTGCTTGGTTAAAGGATATTATCTTCAAAAACACAGGGCAGTTCCTAAATTAAAATGAAAACATTTTCTTAGGGTTCTGGAATAAAGTTATCTGGAAAATACATTTTTTCTTTAAGGTTCACAGCAAAGTAAGTACAGTGCCTGACCTCTGAGAGGAAGAAATGGAGATTTCTTGTAGTTCCATATAATTTAGGGTACTGATTGAAAATTAAAAACCAGAAGTAAACATGCAATGGACACAATTGTGAAGAATACTTTTAAATATAGTCTTTCTCCTCCTGAACTTTAACATGGTCTTTGGCATAAAAAACATTCCTGAATCACTATGCCAAAGTGCGAATAAAGCAGGTGAATCTTTTAAACTCACTTTTTAGAAATAAATTTTCTACATGGCAAAGTTTGTTTTTCAGCTTCCTGTCTTTTACTACATTCCCTTTGAGACCAAGCCATAATCACATTATTCTACAGGTATTCTCTCTTGTTTATTGAACTATCTTCCAGCCCATGGGCATCTTCTCCATCCTGGAAGAGGAGTGCATGTTCCCCAAGGCAACTGACACCTCTTTCAAGAACAAGCTCTATGACCAGCACCTGGGCAAGTCCAGCAACTTCCAGAAGCCCAAGCCTGCCAAAGGCAAGGCTGAGGCCCACTTCTCCCTGGTGCACTACGCTGGAACAGTGGACTACAACATCACTGGCTGGCTGGAGAAGAACAAGGACCCTCTGAATGAAACTGTCATTGGGCTGTACCAGAAATCATCTGTGAAGACCCTGGCTTTACTTTTTGCTACTTATGGTGGAGCAGAAGCAGGTTATTTTTCTATATTTTCTTCCTCAACATTAGTGATATATAAAGACGCAGCAAAAAAGGTTACATTGAAAAACTCTTTTTTTTTCTTTTTTTTTGAAGAGGCTGGTGGTGGCGGTGGAAAGAAGGGAGGCAAGAAGAAGGGTTCTTCTTTCCAGACTGTGTCAGCTCTTTTCCGGGTAAAGTATGGATTTATTGTCTGTAGAGTGACATGAACGTAGCGTCAAAACTGAGCTAAATACACTCACGTTCGTCTTTTGGCACTGGTTTTCTAAAGAAGCAATAAGAAGAATAAAGTGCCTTTCATAGTGATTTTCTGTTCAAATTTAGGATTCAGTCTTCATTTGCTCTCTGGATTTCTTATAAAAGTTCACTCACATTTTTTGTGAAAAATATTTTTCAGAATCTGTAATGTATTATAAATATTTATCCCAAAAAGGCTTGCATTAAAATATTTATAGAGAAGTGTTCTACTTCCTCCAAAATAAGGTGAAGAATTTTAAACATTTTTTTAATGAAAATACTTTTCAATAAAAAATATATAGAACGTTTGATTAAATCTAAACTTTGAATTTGAAAGCTTCTTTCTCCTAAGATTTATTATATTAGTTCCTTAGCATCTAGGTACAAAGTATGCAGAAGTAAACTTCTTTCATCTAAACTACTATGCATGATCCCACAGGAGAATCTCAACAAGCTGATGACCAATCTGAGGAGCACTCACCCCCATTTTGTGCGCTGTATCATCCCCAATGAGACTAAAACACCTGGTAAGAACCCCAAGCAGAGGTAAAAAGCAATGCGATTCAGCCATTATTCTCTATGATTTATCATGAATAATCAAATAATTGTCTTATTTCTTAGGTGCCATGGAGCACGAGCTGGTGCTTCACCAGCTGCGCTGTAACGGCGTGCTGGAAGGGATCAGGATTTGCAGGAAAGGGTTCCCCAGCAGAGTCCTCTATGCTGATTTCAAACAGAGGTGAGCACTGTGCTTGTCAGCATCATTAAAAGCAATGTTGGCTCATTCATGCCATTAGGCTGTGCTCTAATTTTAAAAAGAACTGGTGGGGTTTAGTGGCTACCGTGTGTTGCTTGGGAAAAAAATAGCCTTA
>VXAZ01010253.1:224-89950 GCA_013399875.1 Gymnorhina tibicen
CAGGGCCGAGAGCCACATGGCGGCGGGGCGCGTCCGCACCGCGGGGCAGCGCAGAGCTGAGCCCGGGAGAGCGGCGGAGAGCGGCGTGCCAGCCGGGTCAGCGCACCGTCCCCTGCGCGCTGCCGTGCCCTGCGCGCTGCCCGCACCTCCGCCGAGCGGTACAGACCCCGGCAGCCGCCGCTCCCGCTTTAAACCTCCGGCGGGCGCATGAGCACTGGGGCGGGCGGGAGCGAAGGAGGGAGCGGGCACGGGGCTGGGCAGCCCCGCCGCTGGCCCGGCAGGTGCTGCTGTCCCTCCCCCGCCGCGCCCCCCGACGGCTTCTTCCGATGGGAGCCGCGGCTCAGCGCTTCCCTGAGCATTCGGGTGCAGCAATTCGCCTCCCTGCCCGGTAATTCGCCCGCTCCGGACGGGCAGTGGAGGTGTGAGGACGTTCCCGTGCCCGGCGAAGCGCCTTTGTGGTTTTCCTTCCCGGCCCTGCCCACGCACCCCTCGATATCCCCTCCACCCACGGCTCTCCAACACCTCATGTTAGGTGTCTTTACTCCAGATATCTTGGGAAATGCGAGCGAAGTTGAGCGAAGTTGAGCGAAGGGACAAAGCTGTCATGGGCACTGCGAGGTGCCGCGAGGGGCTGCCGAGCTCGCCCCGCCCGCCCCGGGCCCGCCGGCCGCAGCCGCCGCCGTGCGGGGGCCTGACCTGGTCCCGCTGGGCGCTGCAGCGGGGAGAAGCGGGGGATTTAAACCTAACTGAATCATTCGAAGAGATGGAAATATCCGAACCGGCGTTTCGGGTATCATTTCTGTTTGGTCTAAAATGGTAGCGCAAATACTGCAGGTGCCTACCTTTTATTTAAGTAAAACTTTGCTTAAATTAAATTCAAGAAAAAAAAAAGCTGCAAAACCAAAACGACCACCCCCCTAAAAACCAACCAACCGACCAACCAACCGAAAACCAAGACAAACTAACCAAACCAAACCCTCCACTTTACAGCCTAATCCGTTCCCGCAACTCAATGCACGCACGCACGTGTGCTGTGAAGTACCGGCTGGCGCTGATGTGCACTGGACAGGTCACTTGGGAATCGTGGGCAGAGGGCAGAGGTGCGTGTATTTTAACGAATGCCTTAAAGTCGCATTTTGTGCCGGCCGTCATTGTACGCTGTTTGACTTCTGCTGGGACAGCTGTTCCCGAAATGAACTTTTAAATATAAATAAGCTTTCAGACCTCATAGGAATTAGGATTTGCCGGGGCAGAAGATTAAGTGCGGGTGGGCGTTGCAGCCAACCGTGAGAGCGACCGGCTTTGGGAGACAGCTGCTCAGAGCAACTCGCTTTAGGGTTTTGTTTTGCTTTTTTTAAGGCCGCATAAAAATGTCCGTTGTGAAATATCTCTTCGTATGATTGAAAAGAAATATATTTGAGAACTCTGCTATCCGTTGAGAGATATGTCGCCCGTAAAAGCAAAAGAGGAAGCATGACCGGGTAAGTTATTCGTAATTTATTGCTTTTCCGGAGTTTAATTCAAGCAAATCACAGAACTGGTGAGAACACGATACCCCTTTCCCCACAGCTTTGATCGTCCCAGAAACACATTTTTATGCTTCCCACACAGGATAAAGGTGGCGATGCTTTCCTCATGACATGGTCTTCTCCTACGGGAGCATCTCAAATGCAAAATTATGCAAGGCGGATGATGCAGATGTCAGGAACTTCTGCTGGCTTTTCTTTCAGCTTCTCAGAATCCCGAGATCTTGTCAAGAAATTCCTGCTCGTCAGCAGGCTGCCTCCTCAGCTCGAGGGGGTCGGTCACCTTTCGCTTCCGTGACAATGGCCGCCAAAATGTGTGTCCCTGAATTTTTCTCCCGTGTGGGGTCTCCCGAAGGTGCAGTCTACTCGGCACAATTTTTGTGGTAACCCTCGGTCCCATTTCCTTAGAGCTGAGGTATTTAAGAGAGAAGGGACATTTGCCCAGTTTTTATTTTTAAAGAAAAATTCTGGGCAGCCAAAGGGCGCGAAGGGGGCGATGGCAGCCGTGGGGCTGGCAGCGCTGGCGTTCCGCCTCCCTGCAAGCCAACGGGGCGATCCCCGCTCCCTTCCCGGTGCCCGCAGCTCCCGCCACGCAGCTGCCGCCGCCGGCTCCGCCGCCAACCCCGCTCCAGCCGAGCGCACGGAGGCGGCACAAAAGCGGAGCTCAAGCCCGGCCGGGGCGGCGGAGACGGAGTTGTCTGGTCCTGGGCTAATGTTTCAACTTCTCCAGAGGCGAGAGCAAATTGCTCCGCAAAAACTTTTGTCGGTGTTTGCCGCAGTGAAATGTCTCGGGGATACCTTCCTCCGGAGGTCGAGGGACAGGCAGGAAGAAAAGTGAGAGGCATCCCATTTATGCCGGGAAATACGGGAAATGCCTGAACCGAGGGAGACTGGCTGCCCTGTCACACAGCCCCACAGAAACCTCTCTGTCCTTTGTGTGAAGAAAAAAAAGATCAAAAGATCAAATATCAAAAAGGACAGAAGAAAACACTAATTAAATTTTAAGCCCTGTATTCCACTTGGGTAGGAAGGACTCTTCCTGTGCCTTGCAGTTCATTTGCTGGGAAAATACATTCACCCATCCTCATTGCAGCCCTCCGTTACCTCCTTTCTACATTTTTCTTTCCTCTGATTCCCTTCATTTTCTGGGGGTTTGTGTTTCTGGCTTGTCCCTGCATTCCTTTCAGACCTACAATGCTTTCCTTGACACCTTCTTCCCAAAGGCTACTTAAATCATCCTGCAAACTGTTTGGCATTGACTTGTGCATATCACCTTCAATTTTATGTTCAAGAGGTTCTGAGCTGTGCTTGAATTTTTTTGGTTTGAAACCATGCTGTCCTGGGAAGGGCATTAAGGAGTTGCCAGGAATGCTGGTATGAGACAGGCAAACTGATACCAGGCTGATGGAGCACACACATGTCTGGTGCTGGGCAGCCATCTATAGCAAGGCTGTTTGATGCCTTAGAGAGAGGGGATTTGAAGGAACTTCAGAGGGGTTCATGCAGATGTTACATTGCCTGTGGACACAGCCCTTTTCCTGACATCATGGGGCTCAATTTGTTAATTCACACCGTCACCTTAGTTAGGCTCCTTTATAAAACATTAGTTTTTGTTTTGTTGCTAATTTACTGTCTTGATAGTAAAACAAATGAAATCATATCCACTTAAGAAAAACACACTGAATAAATAAAAACATTCAAGCCGGAAAAAGGAAGCAAATGATTGCGCGAGCAGCACCTAAAGCAAAGACTGTAACGGGATTTTTTGATACCCTCTGTGCTGGGTGGCAGGGGAAGCTCTAGTTTGTGTAAATGTAAGTGCATGCATACAGATATATAGTATTAAGCAGCACCAGGGCACAGCCTGGAGCATTGGAGCTCTGCTACTGTTTGTGTCCCACTGCTGAAATGCTCCTTGGCAGCCCTTTGTCTCCTGGCACCTGCCGGGCTCCCAGCACAGGGTTTACTCCAGCCTGGAATCTAGTGTTGCCTCCATCCTTTGGAGGCAGAGAGTGCTCACATGCACAGACAGGCACCAGGCCACGGCAGGGGACCAGGGCCCATGGGGACACTTCTGCAGGGGCTACAGAGACAGCAGGCACCTTGCCTGGCCTTGCACAGCCTGGAGTCCTCTCCAGGATGGCTTTTCTGGAGTGGGCTCTTTACTATGGCCAGGAGCAGTGTGGAACCCCCCTCCAATGCACCAGCCTAGCAGCCTGAGCACTGAGGAAGACAGGTGGCTGCATGCAGGCCTCCCCTTTCAAGAGTTCAAACATGATTGCTAGCAAAAAGTTCCTTAAGGGCAGCAAACCCTCATCTACCTGCAGTTTACACCTTTTAGATTAGCAACTTATTTTATACAGTAACTGCAGAGCTCTGTGAGGAGGGACTAGGTGTAAGGCTGTCTCCTCTCCTATCAGGGCTTTCACCAGGAAAAAGGGAGAAGACTGCCCATCTCTCACCCATGACCAGTACTGATCTCGCCTCTGTCCTGTCCTGTTGTGTGCTCCCCAGAGTAACCTGAAGGTTGGTCCTCACGATGATGTCTGAAGAGATTTTCAAGATAAAATTTTAACTATGTTTGTTACGGTGGGTTTTATTACTGTATTAATTCAAATAATTATCGTATACGTTTCACTGACATGAGGATAAAAATGAAGCCCGGGGACAAAATAACATAGGTAAGGGCAAACAGATTAAATCTACTTCACGCATGAATTTTAAAAACACGTGTAAAATTGTAATGATTATTTCAGAAGTAGCTAATGGCTCTGGATTCATCCTTGGATGCTTAGCTCAGGATATTATGAAGACCTTTGTTAGCCTGGAGGTATATTTTTATTAACATTTCGAAAACTTTTTTGTGTTGAAACACTGAGGACTCTGAAATAACTAATAAAGACAAGGATGGGGCCCTGCTTCCATTTGCTGCCCCTTCACTTTTCTGTTTCACTTGGTGCAGCACTGCCATCGTGTGCAGGAGTAAACTGCCAATCAGAAAATCTCCTTTGTACACTGAGAACTGGGGATGCTGATCTCTGTGGTGAAACCCAAGGTGTGTGCTTTCCGGAAACAGAATTTCAAATCCTGTTTCTGTAGCCAGCACCTGTAGTCTGAGGGTTCATCCACCTGTTCAGTCAAGAGGCTGGAGATTCTGCTTCCTGTTTCATGGGCACGCATTTCTTAGAGAAATATGTATCTTTCTGTAAGAGAGGTGTATTTTTCTGCTTCATATAAACATTATGTTAATCCTGGATGGAAGTGCCCGATCAGAGCCTGCCTGTAGTCATATGGCTGTTGTTGAATGTGTGGCTTCTGTTATTCCTGGCTCTGGAGTTGGTGAACATGCTGTTCCTTCCACTTCCTTTGGTAACAGTCATCTGCACATTTTGAGGGTAATCCAGGGCACCACACACACACACACACTGTAGCCATTCTTAAAAACACGGATTCTTCGTCTTTCCTTCATGCGCACTTACATTTGCACACAATATTTGCAAATCGTCGTAAATGAAAAAGACATTTTCTGACTAACTTTATAAAGTGAAGATACAGTGAGTTCAGTTTACCCACTTTAACCCCATAATAATTGGAGTAGAATGGGACAAGCAGTATCTGTGGGTTAGAATTTGAATTGGTACCTTTTCTCTTGATTGCTGTGAAACATCCAGGAAAAAGAGATAATTGAGAAATATTTGTAAACGTGCAAGACAGGTAAAGATCCTCTGTAACGTGCTTTTACTGCTAGTCCAGAAAAGTACATATTGCCAAAACTGGCCAGTACTTGGCCATTTTGACAAACAGAAATACGTCAGTGGTGGATTGCCCAAAATCAGAATCATGCAAACCCATTCCTAACTTTTTTTATTTCACTGGACTTTCGAATATCATGAACTAATGGAAGTGAAACCTAGATGCATTTCATTAATTTCATGAGAAAACCCATGGTTTTGCTGAGCATGATTTAACAATCTACACAGATGGTTGAAAAGAGCCACTTTTCAGTTTCTAGAAAGAACAGACATTATGATACCTATACCTCTGCATTATTATAATCATCTGTTTAAAATAATTTTTGCAGAATTCTAATGACAGCAAAGTAAACAGATTTATGATATCCATTTAGGTGCCATTATATCTTTATTCAATATTGAGATTCTGATAAAACTCAGAGATTTCAGAAATAATTATGTTTCTGTCATGTTCAATGCAATATAGGCTTGTAGGAGAATAATTGTTGATCCAGGGCAGCTTATACTCTCGAGAGATTAAGTGTCTCTTTTTAAAAACCAGGAACATTATCATCTATCACTTATAGGGATGAAATTTCAGTTCAGATTTCACTTTGGCATGTATTGTAAATGTTTATTTGGGTTTTAAAATATTTTATAGTTTCTACTTTGATGATTAAAAAAAAAAATCTGACACTTGTTGTTAAGTCATTAGCTTTTACACTTGGAGCTTGATTTATTCTCCAGAATTCAGCTCCTTTCGTCAGAACTCATATCAGTTGGTGGTAGACTTGGCTTTTGACTTTTTTGTAGTTGAATTGCTACCCATCTCCAGCAACAGATGGAGCTGTAAGTATTCTTCTCTCTGTTAGTCCTTCATTGTTCTTTTTCCCCTCTTCAGTAGTTATTTGAATATATTTTCTTAAAATGGGAATTATTTACTGCAACACTAATTTACCTCTAACTCCAAGTTATGTACTGCTAAAACCACAACTTCTCCAGAAACTGCATCCAAGGTATGGAAAGGGTAAAAGCAAATTGCTTGCATTTTTCTTCCTCTGAAGGCAATGGCAAGTGTCAACCTTTTTCTTCCTGCAGAAGTAAGGAGCTGTGGACAGTTTGTGGCATTAGAGGATGGTGGCTGAGGATGCCTGGGTTTCTCTAGTGGCTGGTTTTGTGTAAGGGTGAAGGGGTGCTTGGTAAGATTGGTTAACTCCTCTTGAGTCACACAAAAAGAAGACTTCACCCTGTGCACTTCCTTTGCAACAAAAACAATGGTTTAAAACTAGAATTATTCTGAAACCCATCCTTAGCCAAGGTTCATCACTCATCTCTGCTTGGGCAGATAACGGGAGGACAGCCATGGATAAGAGAGCAAAGATGCCACCTACACAGCGATGTGCAGAGTGATGGTTTCCTTGAAGTGAAGTGGTCTTATTCTGGATGGCTGAGTATCACAGCCACAGCCTGCCTCTGGTGCTGAAGTACCTCTGATGGTGAAACCCTGCTTTTCAGAGGAATGCCTAATATTAAGGGTACATGGTTTTAAGGTCCTCTAAGGATGTGCTGAAGGCTTTTTATGTTTTAAGCTCCATGAGCATGTATGCTCGGCCTTTTGTGAGGCTGTTCTTTGAGCCATTTCAGTGTGTGCATTGGTATGGGAAGAGACCAGCCTGGTTTCTTTTGAAAGAACACAAGTTTGAGAGGAGAAAGCAAACAGTATATTGGCCTTTAGCTCTGCCAGTTCCAGTCAATTCAGAGAGATGATTCATTGTACAAAGAGTATTCAGCACAGTGTTGGAGTGAATAATTAATTTCTTTAAAACTTGTTTAAGTGAATGGTAGTTTTGAGCTACCAGAGATTTCTGGATTAATCCTTTGTGTTTTATTGATTTTTATTCCTGTCTTTTAACACTGTATTCTGTCTTATTAAATGGGTCTTAAAAACTTATTCAGATCATGAAATCAAAGAGAGGAAATATTTTCCCCTCCAAAACAGCAGAGACTAAAAGATAGAAAAGAACAATGCTTCTTTTATTTTAAAAAGTCATGCTGAATGATGAATACAGATTTTCACTTTGGTGCAAAACTTTTTTTTTCCCCTGTCAGCTATTGCCAGTTTGAAAGAGATATAAAATATTTTGAAATAAAGAAGCCATACAGAAATTAATGACCATTCTTTTTTTTTTTTTCCCATGGAGAGAATTTTTAAAAACAGGCGTTGCTGTAACCCTTTGCAATACAAATTCAAGGTATTTTATTCACATATAGCTAGGGTAGTTTTGTAGGACTAGGATATCTCCGAGCCCCTAAGTTCAGAACTGCTTGGAAAAATACTAAGAGTAACATGGGTTATGATAGAATTGCTGGAGCTGTTTAGGATGACAATGTTTACTTTGATGTCTCTGAGACTCACACCCTGTAAAGGATTTAAAGGCCATAAACTCGTACGCTTTGTTCTCAGATTTTTGTTTTAATTCTTTCTGGTTTTACTGATATTTATTTCCTTTCTTTTGACACTGCTGTCTGTGTTGGCTCTTAAAATCTTACTCAGATCATGATATCAAAAGAGAGGAAGTATGTTCTTGTATTGTCCAGTTTGGCAGGGGGACTGGTTAATTCTTAAAATGGGAGTGTGGCATAGGATTTGAAGTTCTTAATTTGATACCTCAAATATCATCATATTCACTATCTCTGAACTGCACATTTATTTGTACATAGCATGACTTTTGCTACTGTGATGTAAGTAATTTCTTTTTGTAGTAACAATTGTGACACAATTTGATTATTGTTAGAAGAGTAAGTAATAGATTTTAAAACTTATGTCTGAACCAAAAATTAAAGCATTTTATTTCAATTTAATCACAAAATAATTATTGGGTTTTTTTTTCACATTAGGGCTTCAATAAAAATTATGGAATTTTGATTGGAAATGTGAGCAGTTTTATTTTTAAAGCATTGTAAAAACCCTGCTTTTCTGAAAGATGCATCTGATTTTGAGGTATTGGAATATTCTAATATTACAACTAGTTAAAAAAAACAGATATTTTTTCACCAGATTTAATCTTACCTTACATTTCTCTGCAGTTCTGTTTTCTGAATAATTCACTATTCATAAGAAAATATAGTTCTTCAGGGTTTTTTTCAGTTTTATGCATTTGCTTGTGCCTATGAAACAATTCTGTAAGAAATATTTACATATATCACTTCATAGAGCAGGTGATTTTAATGCACAAAATAAAACAGGCATGCTGAATTTTCAACCTCGTGTGTGAAGCAGTCAGTATCTATAAAGATGGAAAATTTAAATCATTAAGGAAAATTTTATTTTTCAAAACTGGAGAAGTAATTAACAGGAACATAAAAACTATCACAAACTGTATTTGTGTATTAAGGGTCTCACAGAGAAGGTAAAGGGGGAAGACAAGAAAAATCAGTGAGATATGAAAGGCATAGGGATAGAACAATAAATGGAGAGGGGCAGTCTCTTAGACTTAAGGTTCCTTGGTGGGTGCCCCTTCACTTTCCCTTTCCAAGCCATCTCCAGCCCCGTGCAAGGGGTGGACATTCGCTGGGGTATCTGCACACTGCGCAGAGGGTGCTCCCTCCCCGGGCACCCACAGCCCTGTCCTGCCGGGAGAGCTGGGATTCTCGCAGTGTGCTCAGTCTGCCGGGGAGGCTGGCCCTGAACCCGTGCTGGAGAAGCCAAACTTTGCTTCTCCACTGGAAAGTGGGTCTGGGGGCCTTTGGGTAAGGCTGGATCCTTATTTGGCAGCTAAATTAATGGTCACTACAAATAGGTTAATCCATAGTTAACACTTGTGGGACTCAAGTGTCCACAACGCCAAGTCCTTTTTGGTACTTCTTGCCAGCGGCAGATGTGGCAGTCTCACTTTTTTCTTCCCATGGATTTGTCTCTCCAAGATATCTGCTTTTATTAGCAGAATTTGATCTCTCTCTAATGAGGTGACCACATTACGGCTTTGTTAAATTCCTTCCCAAGAATGGTACTTCATGTTCAGATTTTTTGTTTATGTCACACAGTGTCACAAAAAGGGCTGCTGCAGCCCTCAGAAGTTGATTTACTGGAAGTGCTTCTTGCTGGGAAAGATTGTTTTTATTTTTTGGTAGTGTATTTTTAACATTTACAGGGGAAGATTAAATTCTCAATTTTTTTTGTTTGCTTGTACTGCAGACATTTAATTAACATTAATTGGTTACATTAAAATTAAAAATGTTTTCCATGGAATTATGCTAAAGGACATATTGTCCTGGACACTTTTTAATGTTTCTGATCCAAATACAGACAATTTCTTAAAAGAACATTAGTAGGAGGTCCATTCTTCAGTTTTATAAACATATCTGTGCCTCACTAAGGCCCACAAGACCTGGGGTAAGGCCAATGTAGACCAAATACAAGTTGGCTGATACATGTGCAGGACTTAAGGCCAATATAAATGCATCTATGAAATGCATGTGTATGAAAAATCTGGGGAAAACAGTTTGAAGAAGACCACCAACAAATAGATCACACATGAACATTTCTTTCATATGCCTGAAAGAGAGTCATTGCAAATATGTTTAGACAGTTTTATTTGCAGATTGTAATTTACCATAGAGAAGGAGAGAAAATGGTGTTTTACAACTAGGTCCAATCTGAGAGATGTAAAAAACAACCTATTTTGCCACACTGTAGAGAAAAATATTAATTTTTAAGGAAGTTTTTTTAAGTGAAGCAATTGATAGAATGGAAGAAATGAATGTCTAAATTTATGATGTTACATTGCACTACGTGTCTGAAGAAATGTTTAATCATTTAGCAAATGCTACACACAAGTGCTAATCTGAACTGATTAAATATGTGCAAGTTCCCACTATGAATGTTGTACTTGATCAGAAGATTTTAATAATGCATTAGGTGCTCGAAAGATAATCCAAACACAAGAAAAACCCAATTCCATCTGCTAGGTAGCAAAAGAAAGTGTGGTTGGTAAAAGACCCAGGGACTGCAGCCCACAGTCTTTGTTCACCTGAGTCATTCTGAAGTCTGTGACAGTGAGCACTGTTCTGCCTTAGCGAGGGTTGCAGATTTGCACTGTTTATTAGGATTAATTCTGTACTCTAACTTTCAAAGGGAAATGTCACACTAATGCCAGCATTTATTGGTATCCAGCAAAATTTAGAGACAATGAATCCTTGCTCTTTCAAAATCAAACACTCCATGAAGCAATTCTTTCCCCAGAAAGGGATTTGAACTCATTGTCACATCTGGCATATGCAAAGCCACATCTAACTGTTTTGGGTTTTTTCTTTGCTTCCAGGAGAAAAAAGAGCAAATGCAAAAATCCCAAACAAACCACCTCCCCTCACAACCCCAGCTACAAAAAATATATTGTGCTGCAGCTGTCCCTCCCTTCCTGAGTTTCCCTGTTCTGTCCTTTGTTGTTGGAGATAATGCTTTCTTTTAATTGTGAACAATTATTAGATACATATTTTATGCATTTTTATAATGCAATTCTACTAGTTTATTTGAAAATCTCTACAAGTTTAATGACATTTAAGTTTTTAATTTTTAACTTTGCGATTCAACCGTCAGTAAAAATTCAAAATCCAAACTGTATAATTTCATGGGGACAATATGTAGTACTGAATTAGATAAGTTGATTTTCTCATTGGGAAACACAGTGATAAGACACACTTCTTCAGGTTTTTGAATAAAATTTTGTTGAAAATAGAATGTATAGAGCCTATTTCATAGCATAAATTTTGTCACATACTTCAAATACAAGATGACACCCTGATGATGTTAAGCCGTATTAAATGGGATGCACGTGCATGCTGTTGACAAGTAGAAATTGTAATGGGAATGTTGAGTACTACTCTCTGGGAAATATTCATTACCCTCTTATTTTGGACTACAAGCTCATCTGATAATTTGGAAGTTAATTGCCTTTGACTTTCTCTGCAGGTACTACAAAAGACAAAGGAGTAATTTAATTTAGATGTGCTTCACTGAAAACAGAGGGAAAAAATAGAGTCTACCTTTCTTTTAATGTGGGGACCCCTCCCTAGTGTGACTGATATCTGACAGAGACGTACAGCATGAATAGCATGAGGTTTTACAAGGCAGTGCTACAGGCTGGGGGCAGAGCAGCTGGAAAGCTGCCTGGTGGAGAAGGATCTGGGAGTGCTGGTCAAGGGCAGCTGAACATGAACCAGTGTGTGCCCAGCTGGCCAAGAAGGTAAATGGCATCCTGGCCTGGATCAGCAATAGTGTGGCCCAGGACAGTGATTGTCCCCCTGTACTGGACACTGGTGAGGCCACACCTTGAATCCTCCGTCCAGCTCTGGGCCCTTCATTACAAGAAAGACATTGAGGGGCCGGAGCGTGTCCAGAGAAGGGCAACGAAGATGGTGATGGGTCTGGAGCACAAGTTATATAAGGAGCAGCTGAGGGAACTGGGGGTGTTTAGCCTGGAGAAAAGGAGGTGCAGAGGTGACCTTATCCCTCTCTACAACTGCCTGAAGGGAGACTGTAGCCAGGTGGGGATCAGTCTCTTCTCCCAGGCAACTGGCAACAGGACAAGAGGAAATGGACTCAAGCTGTGCCAGGGAAGGCTCAGGTTGGACATCATGAAGAATTTCTTCATTGAAAGGGTGGTCAAGCATTGGAACAGGCTGCACAGGGACGTGGTGGAGTCACCATCCATGAAATGCCTGGCCATGGCGCTTTGTGCTGTGGTTCAGTTGACGTGGTGGTATTGGGTCAAAGGTTGGGCTTGATGATCTTGGAGGTCTTTTCCAGCCTTAATGATTCTATCCTATGATTCTCTTCTATGATTCTGTGATTCAGGAGAGGACAGTCCTCTCTTCCATAAGTAAGTGCCTTTAGTGGTCTTGTGCCTGGAACCCCATTTGCTGTTTCCTGCCATGCCATGGAGAGCCAGGGATTCCAGCCACTCATGAATATCCTATTTCCGCAACTGGGAGGAAGTAAAGCATGGATTTGCACTGTGTGTTAAACTGAGTTCCACAAATCAGCGCGGACGAAAGTTATGGAAAAGGCTATTAAATGTGAGGGATGATTTTGCATTGAAAGTTGAAATCAGGGTGGTGGTATAGCAGCAGCCAGATGAGAGTTTTCATATGCTACGGGTAGATTGGACATTGGAGGGTAGAGGAGCAGTCAGGAAAATTAGAGTTGAATCTACAGGTGCTGCACAGTAACAGCAGACTGGAGGAAGCAGTCTGTACATGGATTGGCTCTTTTGGGGGGTGTTTAAAAAACTGGTATTTGTACTTACATAAATATATGTATCTACACATCATATACAGATGTATTTATAAAGTGTGGAAACTGTGAGGGTAAATATGATGGGTTAGTAGAAGGGTTAAGCATGTTAAGGATAACAGAGAAAATGAAAATGTTAGCACTGAAAATTTTAGGGGCAAATTCACAAGTATGAGCTCTGTAAATGGGTTGTATTGCTACAGTCTTCTGCAGGAACAGCAATTGGTTGCAGAAGTGATTTTTTATGTCTGATATTGCTGTGGCAACAAGATGTCAGCTGGAGTTCAGAAAAAGAAGCAACAAACTGTTGAAAGTTAGGGTGAGACCAAGTGAGAAAGGCCCAGCAAAAGGAAGAGGCAGGGAATGAGGTGTTGAAAATAGATAACAGGTGGGATACAGAAGGAGAGAAAAGACAGGCAAAAAAGATCTGACTGGATAGATGTATTTCTTGTTCTTTTTCCCTGCTTACCATTTGAAGCACTGATTTTATTGTACTCTTCTCAAATGCTTTGAGGCTTTTGTCCAACCAGGAGTTACAAGAAGAAGTAGGCAGACATGGTGAATATTTATTGACTTAACTGGAGTATAACATTGATAACAAAGCAAGAGCCTTTTAGCTACACGGCAAAGGAACAGGATTAAATAAAACCCCAAATCCTCCTTGGCTGCAATATCAATCCCAGATCAGTCTCAGAGTACAAGAGTTGCAAAAGTATCAAAAATAATCTAAAATGAAAGACTAAAATAGCTAATACTGATGTCCTGTTTAGGTACAGAAGCACCAACTGAATCAACTGAAAACCAGTTTGTTTATGCAGCCAGTCCTTCCAATAGGCAGCTAGGAGCCAAATGACTATTAAAGAACACATGGAAGTGCTGAGAGAAAAGACAGTCCAGGGAGTTTTTCCTTTGCTGCTGCTCTCTGAGCTAGGAAAAGTCCTCCTATTCAAAAAATTCCTCCTAGCAGCTAGTTCCCAGAGACCTGGAGAAGAGAGCTGCTACTGAGAATGAAGGGTAGGACCCATCAAACAACAGATAAAGGAGAGAGAACTTCTTAGGAAAAAGATTTATCTTCTTCCTTCTAGTGTTTATTCAGTGCTTATAAGTAATGTAAGTACATGAACACCTTCTTGGTCTCTGTGGACAGGAAAGCACTGACAAGTCTCAAGTACAGCTCTACTCTCCCATTTTTTCAGAGCAGTGCCCCTCTTCATTCCTGATTGAAAATATCATGTTTTTATCAGTGTGCACATATTTTTACTTTTATCTGAAAGGTACTACTATTTGCTCTCTGTGACACCATCTTTAGAAAAGTCGTCTAGAAGGTGCTGTGTCACTATCACTGGAATTAAGTGCTTCTGCTGTGAATCATGGCCATGCAGTTTATTAGAGATTTCTCTTGTGAATGTCTCTGACATCCCAGGACTCAGATTTGATGGAGTCCTCTAGAAGAGGCAGTTAATTGATTAGTGAGGAAATAGTTATTTAATACTGCAAGACATCTCTGTGTGTATATTTAGCTATGGGAACAGAAGGAAAAAAGGAAAAATATTCTGATGATTTTTAAGCATTTTGGAAAGTCATTTTTCTCTCACGGCTATGACAGAAAGACCAGTATTTTTTATGCTGTGTATATTGTACACACAATTGTACAATGAAACTACTGGATATAGTTTCACAGTTCCCTGCCTTCAGGTGGAAAACCAGATTAAAGGGTCCTCTCTATCCTCCACCCCCGGCCGTGCTCTCGGCGACTCGTTATCCGGCACTTCCACAACCGCCCATGTACACAACGCCTTGTGATGCCACCCTGACAAAATCTGAAGGGATCCAGGTTAAAAATAACTCTGCTAAAGGGTTATTTTCAGCAATCCGGTTTACCCTGTGCTCCTGCAAGCAGTTGTTGTGGCATAGCTGGAGAGGGGAAGCTGCAGCGGAAGAGCAGGACCACGCAGCCGGAGGTGGGAAGCAGAAGCAGATACCAACCTCCTGTGGCAGGAGGGACTCTGCTGCCATTAACACCTTTGGAGCTATGGGTGTGATCCTGTTCTTGCTGAAAACAGTAGGGTTAACCAGGGGCATGAAGGAAGTGGTCTTCTCATCTCAAGTCCCTAAAACTGCAAGGTTGTTTGTTGGTGGCTTTTAGTCTCATAAGTGCCACAGGAGAGTTTATTTTTATAATATTAATTTTGGGAATATTTATAGATTGTCCACTTGGCTGGGAATAGAAGGCTTCTGAAGACGTGCGAGAACAAGAAACATGAATTCACCCAGTTTGAGTGGGCCCTTGGTGAGCAATGCCTGCTCTCTGACCTGACCAGCAGGGCACACTTAGAAGCTGCTGCGCAGATCGAAAGATTTCGGCCCAAAGGAAAAACAGCGGAGGGAGATGCATTTCATTTCATTATAAGCAGTAAAAAAGATGTAGTATTTTAATTCTTCCCTTCTCAGTTATTTAGAATTATTTATTAGAACGAAAGTACTGCTTGAAATAATCTCATTATAAATTAAGAACTACCATAATTTCCAAGTCTTTCCAGTCTCATAGTCGTGTGGTTACAAGGTCTGGTTACACTTTCTCTTCTGAACCTCAACTGTGTTAGTTCATGAGCTTCAATTCATGAAACTCTTCCAAAAAATTTTGGTATCATCAAACCAAACCCTTCCTCTACCCTCTGCCCTTTATCTGCTGTGGTGGAGGAGACTGGTCATTCACAGGCACATCTAGAACTTGGATCCAAGGAGATAAAATTTCCTCCTAGTGGCTGCATCAGCTGTCTCCTCCATATTGACTCGTTTCATATTTTTTGCACAGCAGCCTCTTCTCCATGGAAAGACAAATTCCGTTGTATCCCTATATTGGCATCAGGGTGGTCATGTCTGCTCTTTCAGATCTGCAACAGCTGTATCCTGGTGGTATGTATAGAGCAGTCCGAAACTGATCCTGGGGATTAAAAACAGTGGGTCTTGTGTTTAATAGGTGTCAGCCTACACAGGGATGAGTTTCCAGCCCTCTGACCACCTGTCTCTCCCATCAAGTGCCATGGGAGTTAACAAAATTTATGGGATTTGGCCCAGAAATAAGAAGAACAATTTGTAAAATGAGTTGTCAGATGTGCATTCCCCATGCACACAGAGACCGGTCTGTAAAGTCTGTTGTGTGCAGAGGAGCTGAGATGCTGATAGAGAACTGATCCTTATGCTACAAAACTGACTGGGTATCGGTGTGGGTATTAAAATAATTTCCGTGGTGCTTCCCTTGCACTTCTGTGACGTTTAATGAGAAAATTAAAAAATAAAGGTATACTAAAGGCAAATTCAAACAAAATATTGCTGATAAGTTTTTAAAATTGTACTCGATGTGTTTTACTACGCCTGGAAAAGTAATTACTGACATTCCAGTGAAAATGGGGTTCGTTTTGCTGTTTTGACATTATTGGCACTAGGACAGATACAGCTTCAGCAGTGGGAGAGCTTGCTACTTGTCTTAGTGCAGATGCTACCTCATGGAGGGAGCAGAGATACAGGAAGCTGCATTTCCATAGACTTTTAACCATATATTAATAGAAGGATTGTGTGTTTTTTAAGGGAGGATAGCGGGCCAACAGTGGAAAGTTAAGTGCCTTAAAAGTACTGTTGAAGCAAGAGATCTATGATGTTGCCATTTTAATGAGGCCATTACAGTGCCAGTAACCCCTGCAAAAATAATCTGTTGACTGACACTCATAAAAATGAATAGAAAGAAGCCAATAATCAGTTACAAAATACTGCTTCTAAAACCACATTTCTAACACTGATCTGTTCATCCAAAACAGCAGAAGATACTGAACCCATCAGAGATTTTTTTCTGATATTGAGAATTACTTGGAAAAAACTTTGAATTTAGCTTTTAAAATTCAGAAAACTTCACCAATGGAATGCTAGCAATTGAGAATGTTGAGTTCTGAGACAATTTCCTGCAATGGTAGGAGACGATACTGAATATAAGTTTAATATATATTGCATTTTTTTTTAAATTTACACTCGTGAGGTCTGAGAGCATCTCATAAGGAAGCACTGCAGTAATGAAGGGGTGATTCAGCAGAGCTGTTGACCTTCTGTTTACATAAGGCAAACTGACTTTAATCCAGCACGGGTGTGGTATCATGAGTAATTATACTCCAAATTTCAAAATTACATTTCACCTTACTTTGCTAAAACTTGTGGCCCATCTTCATTAGTTGCATATGCCTCTCTTGCTCCCATTTCCTGCCTGGAAAGTAGTGACTAAGTGTAAAAATAGATGACTATAAGTGTATCTAGGTGCTTGTAGCCAAATCCAAACTACCCTCTACATGCAAGCTGACTTGCAGCCTGTAGCAAGCCAGCTGGATCAATAAGCACTGAAAATCCATCAGGGGCAAAGGAAGAAGGGGAACAGAATGGGTCTAGTTCAAACTGCACAGTGTTCACACACATGGCTGTGTTCCTGTCCATAGACACAACCTGAACAACTATGTGAACCTAAGTAATTAAAAATATGGATATAGTCTATACGCCTGGACACCTAACTCAAACCGTATAGAGACTTTAAACTTGAGAGAAAGAGATTCAATTTTCTTAACTTATATGAAGATTTTCATACTTCATTTTCAAAAGTAAAATCCAATGACATTTCTCTTCTTAGTCTTCATAAATAGATACAGATTTATATGCAAATATCCTCTTGTAACTAATCCTAGAGCCTCATGTCTGCCAAACTGCCAGAATTTTGTCCAACAGCTACAAGGCTTGACAGAAAGAACATATGTACACACATACATATAGGTTTACAGAACATTCTGCCATCATGTTACTCTGTGGCCTGGAAAAAAGTGGTACTTGGAAGCTCATGAAATTTTACTAAGAAAGTCTTGACTTACAGTGTAAACAGATTCTACCACAGCAATTAGAAATCTTTCATAGAATTTAAGAGCGTGATAGGTCAACAGTTTACTTCTCATGCACTGGTGAGAGGTACAAAGTAAGAGATGAAACAATTTATTTGCAAGAATACAGAAGATTACTAGTTTCTATGGTTTTTATGATCCTTAGGACAAACTAGGATTTCTGAGAGGGCCAGATGGAGCTGGGGTCTGGATGGGCAGCACAGAACCTCATTAGCACTGTAGAAGCCTTTACTCTTGTTGGCCTTGATCTCTTACAAAGCTTGCATCAGTTCTCTCTGCTGAACCACTCAGTCTGCTCTGAGGACATCAAGGCTGGGCTACTAGCTTTGGTGGTTTTGGGAAAAAGTCAGCTACTACCTCCCTATACCCCATTTTCTCATACCTAAAATAGGGATAATAGGCCTTTGTTTGGTGAGGTTGCTGTGAGACAGCAGTGCATGTACAGTCCACTGCTGTTATTGTTCGTGAGTTTGGAACCAGCATGATGGGAGCACTCAGCGAGACCTACAAACCAGGCAAAACCTCAAATCTTCATTCACTTATCCTCAGATAATAGGCATTTTTTTCTATTCTCTACTAAACCCCGGACATGAATGCATTTACTAGTCAGTCCTTAAGTATACGATGATGCAAGCCTGATGCCACATGCCTGGCTCTGAGGGTTTTGGTGATTCTTCCCTCTGAGACTGAGATGAGATGGCTAGGCTCAAGAACTTTTCTCCAAGGAAAGCTTTAAACCTTCCCAAGCTGCACAGTGTATCACAGATCTGTGGGTCGAGATCTGCCTGGTCCAAAAGATTGTTTTCTCCTGTCAAGGATCAGCCTCTGTTCTGGCTTTTCAAGGGACGTGTTATCAGCTGGATGCCACCGCTTGTGCGTCAGCCTATTCCAGCTTGTTCAGAGCAGTGCTACCTGCTGGCAGGTGGTGTGCCAGTTCTCTGATTCCTTTCATAGTTGTGGACTGGGTAACGTTAACTTGTCACAATTTTTATGCACTTATGCCAAACAAAAGATATAGTTTGCTTCCTACTCTAAATCATAATTGTAAGTCATAGTAAGTCTGGGTATGAGAAAAACAGAAATAAAGTCCAAATGGACCTTCATGCCACATTTAGATCATCTGATGAAAACACTATAGAAATGTGAAATGTTAGTGTGGCAGTGTAAGAATACAACATTATGATTAGGGATAGAGAACACTTAGTTTCAAAATGCATTAGAAAATGAAAATTCAGTGGTGCTTGAAACTGATTGGCATGCAGAGCTACAACGCTACTGCCTGTCTGAGTACTAGCAGAAATACTTCATACTTTGTGTGGGGAGAAATGGCTGCATTGGTACTGCAGAGGGGTTGATCTCTGCACGTTTGATCTCTGGTGTGTTCCGTCTGTGTCACAGGCAAATTGTGAAGGTGTGCACTATCCCATCACATGGTCTGTTTTCCTGCAGAAGGAATCAGAAGCACATCAGCATGGAGGAAGATAAAATTCTCCCTAAATACTTCCTCTGGATAGTCAGTGGACCAGGACGGTGGAAACCCACTTGCCCTAATGCTGGGCTGTGCTCCCTACCCTGTACACCCAAGACAAGGACTAAGAAGTACCTAAGGCACAACTACTTTACCTTGCAGATATAGCCAGCACAAGCTGCATCAGGGTGGTGCCCTACCTCACCTCTTTGCATCTTTGGAACCTGAAAGTGTCCCTTTATTCTTTCTTCAGTCCAAGCACACCAGTGTGCTGACACCACAACTACTCCTTTCCCAACAACCCCCACTCAGTGGCTGCAGAGCGCTTGATTTCAGGGCACACAGCTCACTGAGGTAAATGAAACAATTTATTCCAGCTGAGGATCCCATCTGTCTGCTAGTTTGTCCCTTAACCCCTTCTGTACTTTGGCTAATTAGTTACTTTTTCTTTTCAGACAAGTGAAAATCTCTAGGCTTAAACTAAAGCTTTGTGTCTCGAATGACTTTTTTTCCTCTGAATCTGTGTTGAAACAATTGCTGTATCTCAGGACATTCTGAAGATTTGGATATAAACACCCACAGTAAGTCGACGTCTGTTTTACTTGTCTTGTATCACATTGCGCTACATCTGTTGACATTTGGTCATTCCAAATGCACTTTTTTATGCAAGCAGAAGGTGTAAAACATGTATTAAAGTACCAGAACATGTTGTATGTTTTGTTGTATTTCAGTGAAACAGTATACCTAGAATAAATAAATATAAGTGATACTTGGGGTTTGGCTTTTTTCCTGTTGGGCCACGGAATGAAAAGCTTTACTATTCCTGCATGCCATTTCTATTTTAATTTTGTAACATACCTAGGGAAATTGGAAGCTAATTTTGGTAGATATTGTAGAAAAAAATACTACCTTTTTTTCTTTCTTTTTTTTTTAATGGTAGTTTTACAGCATTCATAAGCTTGGGCAAAAACCAAATATTACAACTTGGAAAACTGATATTCATGACTGACAGAACCATTTATCTGCGTTTTCAGATCCTCTGGTGCTTAAAAATTTCCATAGCTAATCTGATTCCTTCAAAACGTTTCAGTCCCTGGAGGCTAGAAATCATCTGCTTAAAAAAACCACGCTGAAGTATTTTAGAAAAAAGGTTGAGAAGAAGTAATGTGGCAGGATAATAAGGAGGACTGGAAGAAAAGAGTAGTGGGAAAAGTTATGAGATCAAAGCTTAACTTTGTTTTAGTCACTTGTTTTGGTGGTTTCAGTTAGCAAATTGCTAGTGTAGTTTTCTGGGAAATATTCTCTTATATAAAGCTTTGTTTCTAGTGACAATATAGCACATCGGCTAAATAGTAGCTGGAATTATTGACTACAGTCTTCTCTGTGAGGAAAGGAAAACATCTTGGGCTGTGATACCAGGGAAGACAGGAATAAATAACACCAGAGATATGGGTGCTTGTAAATAAGGACAGAGTGTAACTGGGCTGGTTTTTTCCTTTTCTTTTTTTTTTTTAAGAGAAGTTTGGGAAGGATTCAAGAAACATTTTGGATTATTTTGAAGATTCAAGGATTAAAAGAATTTTATTAGAACTGTACTAGTTTTGGAACATTTACCTAGCACATAATCTTCAACTATTTTTTATTACGTTTCCCAGGCTGGTGCAGTAAATGAAGAATTTCACCAGCACATTTACAAGCATGAGAGAAGTGCTAGTGAAGAATAAGAAGTAGTAAGTGTGTTGGGTGGGTTCTCTTTAAACCAGCTAGAGACAGGGGTGAGTGTTGGTAAAGGGAATTTGCTGTAAAATAAAGGCATTCTCTGTGTGGCAAAGGTGTGTCATCATGAACAACGAAAAATGACCAATCTATGCCACACGTCCTAGTGTGAGAACAGGTCCATTGCTCTTCAGGTCCTTGCAATATTCTTGCTAGAAACCCATGAAAACCACATTTCTGACTTCTTGGGATGGCTGTTCCACCAAATGTAATGTACCTCTGGTGATCTCTACCTGAATGAGAGCTCTGCTGAGAGCTAGTCACGTATTGGCAGAGCTGGCATAGCAGAGTTTGCTTGGATGGATTGGAGATGAGGAGGAGAGGGAGAGGCATGCGGAAGTAAGTCATTACTAAGTAGAAAGATGACATCTGCATCACATGGCAAATACACGATCCAGCTGTGGTCAATCAGCTTTACCTGTGACCTACCAGCTGCTTTTCAACTAGAGTCATCCTCACCAGATTTCATGGTGTCAGGCAAAATACTGTTGAGCCACACTCTTCCAAGGGGCTTCCTATTTGAAAGTGATTATATCGCAATAAAAATAAAAACATTACGAAGACTATATTTTAACAGGTTTCATTGTTTGTGCAAGTCAGTCAAAGGCACGTTTGTTTGGGTTTTCATGAGATCAGTCTGAGATATGCTATGACATTAGGTACACGTTGCATTTTACTGCAATTTCATCCTTCATCAAACTAATTACATAATGTATTTAATACAGTTAATTTTCTCTTTGAATAAGAAAGATAAGAATAATATCAATCTAAGACCAGTGAGACTGAGGGAGAAGAAAAATTAAAATTACAGTTTTCAGTGTTCCAGGGGCTAAACCCAAGCCAAAGTCCTTTCTGATCCTCAGCTCCGAGATTTTCTTCTGGCAGGATCTCCAGAGTACTCTTTCACCAGATCTACCCTAGTCAATGTAGAGGTAGCCCTGAAGTCTGTTGGGTTTGGGTATGTGCTCTGAAGAATGTGCCAGTGTTTGAGGAAAGTGATTTGGATTATGTTATACCCTTTTTGGAAAGCCTTTTAGTGCTGATGGAAGGACTCCACAGTGCACAAGCAGTCCCACGACTCAGTATTTTAGCAACAAAGCCTAGTTTGACATTGCCTTTCCTGCCTCTTTTGTGCCCTGTGACCACAGCAGTGAGGCATAAGGGACTAAGACTCACTATTTTCCATATTCTCCTTTGTATTTGTTGCATTCTGATACTGTTGTAGCTGGTTACTACGGCATGAATCACATCCCTCAGAGCTGCTGACACCCTAGAGAGCAAAGGGCTCCAAGTGATCAATGGTCTGGAGTGCAGGATCATTGGTCCCTCCTTAACCCTAGACACTGAACGCAAATATTCTTGCCCTGCATAAATCAGCTTAGCTCTGCCTTTTTTCCCAGAAAGATTGATTTGCAGGGTCTAAGCCCTGGTTGCCACCAGCCATCTTCTGAGTGGCTGCCAGCTGGAGAAGAAGAATCAATGTAGAACGTAGCAAAGGACAAATCCTTTGCAATGCCTTGACGTGCACATGAGTGATGGTTTTGGTGTTAAAACTGACAGAAGAAAAACTACAAACAAACTAGAAGACAAAAGACAGCACTTTGCAGGGTGTGTTGAATAACATCAGCAATAGAGCTTATCTGGAAACAGAAGCAGTGTGGAAATATTGGATTTTCCTCTGTATTAACATGTATGTACACACCAATACTACCCCCTGACAGCACTGGAAGAGTTGTCATGTAAATCCCTGTCTCAAATCTTCCCCAATATGTTTATCAACCTCATAACTAGCTCATAAAAGAAATTCAGGACTGAAGAAAATAAATTTGTGTAAAAAAAGGGGGCTTTTTCATATTCTGTCTTTAATATCTCTCGTAATGTCAAGTAGCTTCTCTCACTGTGGCTGCAATATTCACTGTGAGTGTTATTAAAAATTCACTGCCATGGTTATGCTAACTAGACTTTACCAGAAAACAGAGCATTTTTAGGATGTTGTTGGGATGAAAGCATTAAAATCATAAGAGGAGGAGGGAGTAGTTTCTCCCAAAGTTACCTTGAAGCTGGGAATGCTAAAAATGTCAACGTGGGAAAATTCTATTTCCTATGCCTAGTGTTGCTCATCCTCTAGCAGTTTTGAGAAGCAGAACTCCTGTGGAGAGATGACACATTCTCACAGACAGGTGCGAGGATGAACCGAGCCTAAAGCAGCTGGTGTCCCCGTGTCTATGCTTCCCAGAGTTTTTAGGGAGGCAATGAAATAAATCTACTCTTTACATTTCAGCTGTGGTTTAATGGTTGCCCTTGGTTACTCATATGTGTTGATTCACACAGATGTAGATAATTCATGAGCAGCCAGAAAAAAAATGGATGTTTTAAAACCATCACCTTTCAGGAAAAATATAGGTAGCCCTCTATCCTTATTTCACTGAGCTGTTTATTTATTTGATTTCCGTCTTATTTCTCAGTGACTGATTTTTTTTAAAATTACATTGATCCAGGATTATTATTATAATTAGATTATTAATATACCTGATCATTTTTAACCAAGTTGTGAGGAATACTTCTCGCCTGACAGCCTCAATAATAACTGGTCCTCCAGCAAGCGCTGAGCAAGATTCCTTTCTTTACTGTAATAAATACTGCTCGGTATTTTCAAATGAAGTTTAGGAATGCTACCCAGTTTGCAAAACATCTAGTAACTAGGGGTTTTTTCCCCAGACTTAGACCCCAAAACCACTTTTGCTTTATTTTAAGCATGATTTAAATTTAACACCTTTTTGTCAGGTATTGTGGAGAAGATCTTTCCTGATACCCATTAGTTAAACAATTCATTTTTTCCTTTAGTGCCCACATCTTTTGTTCTCCATATGAATTTCTTCTCAGATTTGTTCTGCCCACCTTTTACCTTTCCTTTTTTGTCACCTCTGTGATTATTTGTTCCATACTTTGGGCTTAATCTTCCTTGCCACAGGGATGGCCAAAAAAGTCAGAGGCCATAGGCCTTTGGAAGAGGAAGAGATCAATTTCCTCACCTGGAACTTGAAGTCCTTTCATTTCTCCCCTTTTCCCAGCCTGAATTTTCTGTAAACTCAAGGTCTCGGCTAATTAGAGGGAGTACCTGATTCTTGTAATATTTCTACTTGCTTATCTGCTAAGAAATTAATCTTATTTTCTTCCTCCTGGGGTTTGGGGTAGTAGGTATGGAAAATTCTGTGGATAGTGTTTATGCTTATAAATAAATTTTCTTTTGTTTTTATTCCACATTCACTTTTCAGGGACTGACTCTATTTCCATATTTAAAAATATCTTTTCACTTGTCGTATTCACTGACTTCACTGTTACCAAAATAATTAATCTGGTACATCTGTAAACTTTCACTAAGGGTCATTTTATTTTATGAATATTGATACAAATTAGAAAAGGCATTTGGGAAATTTTCCTACTTCAGAAAAATAAGATTAACTCACTGCTTGAACATTTTCTATTTTGGCTCATTTTATCTCCAAAATAGCTCGGTATAGGACTTCCAGATGAGTACATTGGCCTAATCTGTTAGCTTTGGCAACTATTAGTAGTGTTGAGTAGACTCCCTTTTCACTGATAACGGGTAAGCAGTTGTGGCTAAAATGACTTTGTTGATAGAACAGTTTCCACATATGTAAAAGGCTTTGAAAGGCTCCTGAATGAAGCCATGGGTAGTACAGTAATCGGACTCTTGGTTTTGTGGCACTATTTAGAAATCTGGAAATTCTGTAGAAATGTCAAATAATTTGTTTCCATGTGTTGTTTTTGATTATTAGATTTCAGTCTAGATGGTGAACCTTCATCTTCTGATTTAGAATTTGTGAATATTATCCTAACTTTAAATTAAGGGCAGGCTTGCTTGAGGGTCAGGAAGAAACAAAACAGTTTTTACCACTAGAACTTTACCTTCTTGTATTTAAGGTTTTAAAGTGTGACTTCAAAGTCAATCATTTGGCCTTTTCAATATTTCAGTGGTTTGGGGGAGAAAAAAGTTCAGTGTTGCCTTGGCCTTTCCATCTTTACGGCCTCATTTTGTTACTGATTTTCAGGCTTTAGAAATTCAAAAAATTCTTACCCTCCTGGCATGTAACACTCTTCAAACTTAAGAGTCTCAAACCATTTGTGCTTTAACTGCAGTGAAAATTTCATTGAAACAAATTAGGCTGGTGTGGCATGGAGTGGTCCCGTTGCCTGAGAGTAGGTGGGTATCTCTGTGGCTGGCTGTGTGAAGAAGAGGGGCAGAAAAATGCATTGTTACCCTTGCTTGCCTGAGAGAGGTGTTTGAAGGCAGAGGATCTATTTTAAGATTGCCATATATGACGGTTCTTATTTCATGTGATTGAATTAAGATACTAGTAGAGATCTAAAAAAAAATATTCCCTTACACGGATGCTGATTTTTGAGGGTGTGGGGGTTAGGGAGGATTTTCTACCCTGAAATCTCAGGGGAAGATACTTGCCATCAGATCAGTAGTGAACAGTTCAATATCTTCCCCAGCCCTTCAGGTTCTTGCTTTTCTATCAAATTGATTTAAATAGATTTTCATCCTTTGGCTTCTGACTATGCCCTGTATTATTTTAGTGAGTGCCAAGTGGCATTCATTCATCACAAGGGAGTGAGAAAGAAAATATGTGTGTGAAAAATGTCTGGTGAGTGAGCACAGAAAAGAGAGAAGAAAGAAGAGAAAATGGTGGAGTCATTTGTCTGGAGAAAATTAGCAATTCAGTGATGGGTGATACCATCAGCATTAATAGGGAAATTTAGTACTTCTTGGCACCTGGGCCTGCTGGGGTGAGTCCAGAGGGCCACGAGATGGTTAGAGGGAGGGAGCACCTCTCCTGTAAGGAAATTCTAAAGGCTGTTCAGCCTCAGAGGAGGCTTTGGGGTGACCTAATTGAGGCCTTCCAGCACCTGAAGGGGCCTACAAGAACCCTGGAGAGGGACTTTTTGCAAGAGCAGGTAGTGACAGGAGACAGGACAAGGACAAATGGAAAGAGGGTAGGCTCAGATTAGATATTAGGAAAAACTTCTTTAATATGTGGGTGGTGAGGCACTGAAATGGGTTGCCCAGAGATGCTGTGAAGGTCCCATCACTGGAAGTGTTGAAGGCAAGGTTGGATGTCTCTGAGAAATCTGGTCTGGTGAAAGATGTTCCTGCTCATGGCAGAGGAGTTGGAACTAGATGATCTTTAAGATCCCTTCCAGTCCAAAATATTCTACAATTTAGTTTCCTAGATGCATCATAATAAGACCTGCAATTATAAATGTCACATTATTACTAAGCATATAAAACTTGCACTTTCAGGGAAATAAAGGCACTAAGAATTTGCTTGCATTTAAAATGTGAATTTTTCTGACTGTTGTGGTTGTGAAGAATACCTCAGTGACCTCTTAGCAGAGGCAGCATCCTTTTAAAGTTTGGGTTTGTTTCCCACAGCTGTCAATGCATTTGATTTTTAGAAGACTCATATTATTTCTGTTCTTTTGTTCAGCCGTGAGGAAGTGAGAGAGGTGATTGGGATATTGTAGTGTTGATCTCCCACTATCTTGTCTCATGGGCAGAGATTTTTGCTGCCCTCAGTGTTTGCAAATGCATGGCTCTGAACTCGCAGTTGGTGTTGTAGTTTTCCTCGGAGAAAATGACTGTGTGTTTTATGCATGTATATTACACATTTTCAAGAAGGACTTTAGCTGGACTGTAGTTTGACTGTTACCATTAAGCCTGTGATTAAAAAAAAAATTCAAGCAAGTTAGGATGCAGTTGTCCTCTCTGCAAAATGTCTATGAGAGCAAATGTTCAGAGTAATCATAATGACAAGAGTTTTTAGCTATAAAGCACAGAATCACTGAGGCTGGAAAAGACCCTAAGATCATTGAGTATGTGTTATGAAATACAGGTAACTTGGATTAATTTGTTGCCACCAGTCAACAGTGGATGTGAACCTGCATTAGAGCCAAGTTCTGGGCTGCAGAAATGTTTTATATCTGAAAGTGCTGGTACTGACCCAGCTGGAGATGCCAGACTGGGTGGATGCCTGATCTTTATAATATGGCTGTTGTTGTTTCCTGTGTTTTTCTGACTTCACTTGCAGTAAAATTAAGATAATAATGAGCCCTTTTGAAAAATCTGTTTTTATTTAAAGCATGTGCATGTTTTAGTAAAATTGAAGTAATGTCCAAATGCCTCTCAACTTACAAGCCTTTGGAATACATGATACCTTGTGACAATGAACACAAACCTGCAACAGACTTGGCTGAAAACAGTTGTAAGTGCTCTGTGTTATCACTAAGCATTCAAGGTTGTTAAATTTTCTTAGTGAACTCTTCGCAAAGATACCAATAGTTTGGAGTTTTGTTTCATAGTGGTGGTGACTATTTGTTTGTTATGGATGGAAATAATTAGCTGACCATCAAAGGTTTTAATGGGTGCAGTAATTCAAGTATTTGTGTTGTTTCTAGCTGACTAAATGGTAGAATAGGTGGCTATGTGTGTGTCAGCTTGTTGCAGTGCACGCTGGTGCTTACCAAAGACGCTGCTGGAAGTGGAGTTTCCTCAGGAGCATGGATACTGCATGGGCATATGCAGCTGGACAACGTCCTGTTTGTCAGGACTGCTTCGCCCCTCAGACAGGAACTATAGAAAACTGTCTTTCTCCTGTGATTTTCATTGTGGTTGCAGTTTCTGGGATTTTAAATAGATTTAGCTCAGCTGGTTTTTCTCAAATGTTTGGACTTCTTACTAGAAACATGATGCATTCAAAAGCTCATGGCATTAAGTCAGGACTTCAGATAAACTGAGTGTCTTCAGAGGTAGCTCTACAGCTCCTGGATAGGTGGCTTTTCATAAGGGCACTTCTTGAACATTAAACAGCTTTGTGTGTTTAACCTCTGAAAGAAAGTGCTCTTTTCTAAGTGTTTGCTGTAGACAGAAGTAATAGTACAACAGTAAATACTGCTGGCCATAGTCAGTTTTTTTTCATAAACATATATCTTCATTTTAAATTTTATTAAATGTAATTACATGTAATTAAATGTATTTGAATATTTTACTGCTGCTGGTGCTGGAGAGAGATTTGAAGTTATGTTATTTTAATCTTTTTCTATAAAAATACTGATGGTGGAGCAGCATTAAGACAAGGTTTTTTGGGCGAGGATTTTTCAGGCAGTGATGGGCAAGAACAGCTCTGAAAACAGTTCAGTCATACTGGTGTGAAAGTCAAGAACAGAGGCTTGGCAGAAATACATTTATGGTGGGCTCTGAAGAATAAAATAAAGTGCTTTTCTGCCCACAAACCTGCAGAAGCTCTGGGTAGGACTTGGACACCGACTGCCCACAGTCTGAGCACTGGGCAGGTACCTGCAGGTTGGCCCTGCAACCGCTCCCGGGCCTCTGTCACGTCAGAAGAGATAATGAGATTGGGGAATTTCTTAAATTTCTTTCTACATAAATAACAGTTCGCTTATTCAAACTTCTGGAAGGTAAGTTCATGCTGAGCGACCTTGCTTAATTTTTTTCACTGTGAATAGTGCCATTGCTTCAGTGAAGGCCTGTTTCAAAATGAGAGCTGTTTAAAGGTCAAACATAGTTTATAGCATCATTATTCATTTCATGTACTCATTCTTTGGGAAGTGCATTCAGACACCTGATTGTTGCAAAAATATTTTTGCAAGGCAAAAGCTCTTTTTCTACGTGCTAGAAATGTTAGTTTTGAATTCAAGTAAAATACGCTGTTTTACTAAGGCTGCAGAGCGATGCGTTAAAATACAGATAAGATTAGTATTTTTTCTGCATTTTGATTTGATAAAGACCATTTTCCTTTTGGAGGTACCTTTCTTGGCCTCCTGCCCCTATTCCTCAAACAAAAAGTCTTTAGGTACACATAGCTTACTAGCTTAAGTACACTTTAAAAATGGTAATTTCAGAGCCCTGTATAGCCAAAATAGCTCTGTTCCGGAACGACTCACAGCATGGTCTTTAAAACAGAACACCCAGCCACTAAACTGTTCTGTGTCACCTCAAAACATCTGCTGGAAAACAAGGCTATAATAGATACATTGTTCTCAGACCCTTTTTTCTTTTTTTGTTAAGTCCTATTAAGTAGCCAGTATTTCATTTCAGTAGAATAGGGCCCTTTTCTCTTGAAGTAGGAAAAACTTTCCTCCTACAAGGATAATTCTGTATGCGTGCGTGCCAGTTCTTTCTTTTACATCTTTTCTTTTAGAGTTTCCAGTTAAGAGCTATTCTAACTCAAATAGTGGCTGTTTACTCCTCTTAGCTGTTTCTTTCCTACCGTGCATATGGCTCTCTCCTTCATTCCCATTCCCCCGCTGTACCACAGCTGTTGCCTCGCTGCCTAAAAAAGGGCAGTGTTCACACGGGTGGCTGTGGTGCCTTTTCCCTTTGCTCTTTGCTAAATGCCTGCTGCTCTCTGGGTTATGTGCTACATCCACAGCCCTCAAAACAAGTAACATGCATTTTTCCTACAAACATAGCCTCTTCTGCGGTCCATGGGACAACACTGTCCTGTGGAGGAGATGTCCAGATCAACTGGGTATTTACCCTACAGCAGTGCCTTCCATCCATGATTCCCCTTCCCTCTTTCCTCAAAAGTAGTGTGTGAAACGAGATGGAGTATGCTTAATCTACAAGGAAGAGTTGTAGTTGTTTTTAGGTCTACAGGTCTAGAAATTTAGAAGATAAAAATAGCAACTAAAGGTAGCTTTGGGATTCAGAGAGCTCATAACCCGAGAGGACCCTTTGGAGGTAGTCAGCCGAGAAGGAATCTCCTGAGGCTTTTCTTTTTATTCATCCTTTGATCAAGAGTGCTTGCCTCTGAAATGGCAAAGTTTAAAAACTGTCTACAAAAGCATCTGCTATGAACCAGCCCCTGAGAAACGACTGTATCTGTAGGCAAACTGGAAACAACATTTCCGCTGCCAGATGAACTTTCAGACAGTTACGTTTTGATCACAGTGGGGAAAGGAAAAAGGAACACTGAGTTACGAAAAACACTTTTATTAAAATAATAACAAAAAAACCCATGTCCAGTTAATTGCATTCCATTTAAAGTACAGCCCATGATACCGACCTGCCAGTCAGGTTTAAAGTAAATAGCAAGCAAAATAACTTGATGTAATTTGATGAGTAATAATTTTATTTTAGTTCATATCATCATGTCAACTCTTCCCATTTCAAAACAACTGACTACTGACTTCTTAAATTTAGATGGGGGGATCTTTCAAACATGTAATGAAATAAAAGCACTTCATAAGGAAGACAACACATTAATCTAATTATAACTGTGGTATGGAAAATGTTAAGATTCTTAAAACTGTGTTTTGTATTTAATCATGACATTTGTGTGTGGAAATATATATTGCAGGTCTGCCATTGCAGTATATGAAGTACTGATGTTTCTTGTGAGTTTTGATTAATTTGGGGATGAACAAAAGAACACACAAAACAGCATAAGATGCTGCAGTTAGATATTCCTTGCCTGTTGGTCTTTCATTATTTTTCAAGAATTTGATCCTCACAGAGTTGCATATTCTTGTAAGAGTACCAGTCTCTCCAAAAGACTTTGAAACCTGATTGTGTGCATTGCAAGGCAGTCCACTGGCATAAACTGATGTTTTCTTCTGCTTTCTTTCAAAATAGCTGTAGTGATATTTGTAGCAAAAGATGACTTTAGTTTATATCCAGCTTTTGTCTGATATCTGGACCTGGCTGAAATTTTGTTTCCTTCCCAATCCAGGCTTTCCATTAAAACAACAGTAGGATCAACCTAATGTTTTTCGTCTCCACCTTTCTTTTGTATACCCACAAAGTTTTATAGAGTGGAACTGGAGCTGTGGCACCAAACAATGTGCAGGATGTCAGAGGCAACTGTAGTCACCTGAACTGCATTTTCTTTGTGCTTATAGCTTCTGTTGACAACAAATACTCTGTATAGGCAGCATTTGTCTTTTCCTGGCATTCAGTACTGTGCCTAAATATGTGAATTTATTCACTGGTTCCTTGGTAGCTGATTCTTCTCATGAAGAATGTCAGCATGGACCTGGTCTCATACCCGGCTCAGCAGAGTGTCATTTTTGGATGCTGGAGTTTCTCTCCTGACTCTGTTTAGTGACAGACGTTACCAACCATATGTGGTCACTTGAGGTTCATGACTTAGTGCTTTGCTCTTCCCCTGGCCATCCTCCTGTGAAGCAGAGAGAAGGAAGGGAGAAAGAAGGTCTTTATCCTGGGACCACTCCTAGGATGGAGCCCACTGTTATTTCTTGGTCCCCTACTCATGGTGGTTGTGGGAAGGGCATGGGGGCCTGTGTAGTGCCTCTGCAGGTTTTCTGTCTGGTAGGATTACTTTCTCTCCTTTACTTCCATTTTAGAGGAGAATCTCCCCCTTGGACTTGTGGTGGAGTCCTTTTATGATCTCTCCCCCTTCACACACTGCTGTCTGAGTGATCTCTACACCTTGATGCTTTGGGAATGGCCTCGTTCTCCATTTTCCTTCTGTAAGACAGGCTGAAATCGCTTCAGTTACTAATCCTCGTCACACTGAACAATGAAAATTGCCTTTCAGTGAATACACTTAAAGGTCTCAGCTTTCCTATTGTCATTGTAGAAAAAGTAAATACATATATATGAACAGCATCAAAATGTGGCATATTAACTAAATTATAGAGACATTTGTCCTTAATATCTTACTGTGAAAATTTCCAAAGAATGCAGTCCAGATCTCATCCTTTCTGTAGCCAGAGTTGCACTTATTTTCTTAGCACTGTTTTTGTTCCCAGAATGTGTGTTTATTAGAAATAGGTAACAGAAAGCAAGGTCATCTTCTGCCAAAGAATTCTTCTAAATGTGATGTGTTTTTGCTTCAGGAACTTTAGCTGTACAAATATTTCTGTGGGTTTGGGAAGGGAACTAGTTGTTTCCTTTGAGGTATCACTACAACTATTCTGGGGCTAAATCCTTGTCTCTGCTGGGACACTGGAGCCTGGCTGGGATACAGGTGAGCTTGGCACTTGAAGCCCAGATCCTGACCAGATACAGACTGCACATAGAGAGGCCAGGCCAGGAGAACAGCAGAACAAATTACTAATGACACCTAAAGGAGGAAAAAACAATTTGGAAAACATCACTGTTTGATCTGCTGTTCATGATTTGACTGCCACGATTATAAAACACCAGATTTCATGTTGACTGCCACGATTATAAAACACCAGATTTCATGAAGTTTTCACTGACTGACTAAGCAGGATCCTATCCTACAGTATAGGGACTGTGCTTTTGATTATTGATATTAAAATTAATTGAGAGGGAGAGATAAGAAAAAGGAAATTAATTCTAACTAATAAGTGAGAGGTATTATCATTAAAAGCGCCATTAAACTGGCTCTGCAGAAGAGTGACTTCTTTTAGGTTCACCTGTTTTCACATTGGGCCCTGAGCAGGCACAAATTTCAACTTTTCCAGTGAGGAGTGAGTATGGTACCATTCTCCTCCCTGAGAGCCCTGGGCTGGTAACAACAGTACTGTTCCTTGTCCTAGGCAAGGCAAAGTTGACAGGCAGATGCCTCCCCTGGGGAGAAGTGTGATCTGCAGAAACATTTGGTGATGTGGTCAGTGGAGACTTCTACAATTTCCCTGTAAGAATTTCAGAACAGTCCTACAGCATAATGTGGGGGTTTTCCCTCCCTGTTCTCCTTCAAACTATCACTTACCTCTCATATGATAAAGGTGATTTCCAGCCTGACAGAGATGTAAAACCCACAGAAGGTAGATTTATATAGCTCCCTTCCGTGTGTTGTAGTGTTTATCTTCACACTGTTTACTTTCAAAGAGCTCATCAAAGCATGGTTACAGTGAGGGAAGGCTGGCTAGCCAAAGCTTTTTTCCCTGGGAAGACAAAAAATACTGTCAGCACTGCAGCTGGACAGACTATGACATTTAGGAGTATGTCATCCTAAATGACATCCTACTTCCTTGCGAGTTATCAAACTACATCTGAATGGGGCCCATGGCCGATTAGTTGTCTATGGGAACGGGCTCATGTTCCAGTTTAAGGGTGAATTTGCATCCCAGCTGGAGCTCAGCAGTTTAGCTGTCATCAATCCCAGGAAAATGAAGCAAAAGACATCCTGCAAGATGACTGGAACATACTGGTAAGGGAATCTGAAGAAAAAATTGCACCAGCTGTGTTTCACTTCACTGATATCTAAAAAGAGAGGGTTTATTTCAGTGCTACCAAAACTGGCAATACAATTAGCTTTGCTATTACACAAACTCTAAACAAAAAAAGTGTGCTTGCCTGTGAAACATTTTGTGTCATAATCCATCATCTCTCCCTCATTTTTTTGGTTTTGTGATCCGATCTGAGAGTCTTTGTTATGGACACATAAGAGAGAACACGCTGCATGAAAGAATGAACAAAGCAAGTAGGAAGACACTGATCACAAGAGATTTGTAGATGGAAGAAGATGTTGATCTTATTCAATTTATTTCATATGATGTGTATTGTGGTCTAGAAAAAGTGTACAAACATAGATATTTGTACTTGAAACAGGTAAAACATACATGTGTTGATTTATGGTTTAAAAAGTCTTTTGAGAGCATATATCAGATTGAACGTAATAAACATTTCAGAACAGAGTTCCCACTGTCATTTGGCAACTTATACAAGGTGTAGCAACCACAGAAAGAACCCAGGAAGGTTTGCCATTGTAGCTGAACGTAGAAATGGTCCTAGGTAATTTCAAGGAGTAAATTAAACAGCTCTCTTAAGTCTAATACACAAAAAATTATTCAAGCTGACCTGTGTAGTTTTACTCTCCAAAATGAAATAGGAACAATCCTATTATTTGTTAAAACTGTATCTTCAGTATGATTTGAAAGCCTTTGAAGGTCTAGATGTAGAGAGAAGATATAAATTTATTTGGGGAGGGAGAAAAAGGTGGGGGAATGGTTTTAGCTGTAGAAAACACTATGGAGAACTGTATTCCTACCAGGCCATTGCTGTTAAAACCTCCCAGAAATTACTGAAAGAATCCACACCAATTATTGTTAAGGAAAGCTACATACCCCTTCTGGGACTTCATTTTCATCCATTAATTTTCATCCATTGATTTTCACAATACATGCACAACACAGGTAAGAATTCAGATAGTTAAATTACATGTCTGTGCTGAGGTGCTAAAACCAACTTTCTGTAAAAGCCTTACCTCTGTGATCTACCCCTTTTATATTGCCAGAAATAGGAATGTGCACGTGAGATGGGGAGACTGAAAGAGGACCTGGAATGGATAGTTCTGAGGCTTTTGGGCGTATGAGTCTGGTTTCACAGGATAAAGATGACTCCTCCATTATCAAATCAAACAAGTCAACCTATGCAATTATGAGGAGGAGCTGGAATAATACAACATTTTAGGAATATAAATTTAGTCCTGCTTGGTTTACATAAGGGGAAAGACATGAGCAGATAAAGGGAAAGATACAAAGTTTATAATCACAACTTAAAATTCTAGTGGCAATTGAACTACCTAATGGTTTATAATTGTAGAAAAAAAACTATGATGAATTGGTGGATTCAATATGCATATTTTTGTATGCCATTGAAGGATGGTACATGTTGCAATGACATGTGACCATATTAAGGAGCAGAATATATCTGAATGTTGCTGAAAACAACTGTGACTGCTGCACAGAATAGGGTTACAAAGCCACTTCCAAATAAAACAGAAGTGGGTCAATTCATCTACTGATCCACAGGAAGAAATATTAACATCTTCTCTGATCTCTGAAGCTACACAGAATTCACTTGACACTGTGGCTAACTTTTCTGTACCACTAGAACACTGGCCAGGCTTGGCTTTCTCTGAGCCAGAGCCATCTGTCAGCAACGAGTCACAACTAATGAATGATCCAAAGAGAGGGACTGGGTGTCTCCACTGTCAGTAAATAAGGCACATAACATTGTTCCAGCCCAACACCTTTTACTTCAGATCTGAAGAATGCAGTTGTGGTAGTTCTGAAGTAAGTTCCCATGTAACCAGTTATAAACTTTTTACCTCCTAAACCTCATAGGATTGCTCTAGTCAACACACCGAACTAACCATTAAGCAATTCCATATTGGAGTGTATAATTTAAGTGGAAAGAGAAATGCTGTCCTTTGTTCAGCTCTAGTCCTGTAGCCGTGCATGCACAGCTGTGTTGGCTCTGTAACTGTGACTGATAGCAGTGTTCCCGTTCTCTGTAGAACCTGTTGGTTTAGGGAAAAACCTGCTATTTTACATTCCACTCAGATTGATGTAAATACCATCAATCAGTAGCAAAATTTACTTCTAAGAAAGATTTCTATCCGATTTGCATCAGAGAGCATCATACAAATAAGGGCATTTAAATGAAGTGCTGCTCTCCAGACGTTTCTTTCCTTTATTCTGATTGTTTCAATTTCTTGTTGTTACTTTTTTAGTGTCTAATTCTGAAAAACCAGAATTTTCACTAAATTCACCATTAAGTCACAAAATATCCACCTAAATATTCTAAAACCTTCAAATTAAAACAGGAAAGCAAGCAAAGGGCTGTAATTTCAAAATGTGAATGTATTCTGAAGTATGTGCAACTGTTTATAAGATTTGTCCGTACTTCCTGAAAGATTGTCAATTTTCCACAGCTAAAGACCAGACTGCTAGTTTTCTTCCTGAGAACAGGTACAGCAATTGACACTCAGCCTTGTGCTTCTTTGCTTACTTAAATGGGAAGGTAGATCCCAATGAAGAATTGCCTGTCCTGAGATGTGGAAGCTGAAGCTGCTGTGCCAGAAGCTGGCACTGCCGTTGATGCCGCCTCATCAGCTGGCCCTGTCAGAGCTTTATCAACAGAGAAGGGGTTAGAAAAATTCCAAACCTCACTGGTCTTCCATGCAGACACCTAAAATAGTTATTAGCAACATGAATGCTGCAATTTTACTTAAAAGACTCACTGAGCCAGGCATAACCTCTCCTTTAAGCACAGGCCTTTGAGGGACTTTTGGAGATACGAAGGGCACTGTGACAGCTATAAACTGAACAATTTTACCAAAGAGAGAGCTTATTTTTAACATTGTTTGCCTCTAGATTAACCAGAGACTTCTTGTACGACCTTCCACATTCCTAAATCCACAGAGGTACTTGGGAAAAAGGGCCACGTAACAAAAACTAGCATGCCACAATTCAGGTTGCATTAGCAAGGAAGAAGCATGAGGTATGCACACTGTTACAGGGACAGAGCAATACATGCGTAACTTAAACATAACAGAGAGCTTCAGGACGACTACTACAACAAAAACTATTTTGGAGATGAAGGAGAAGAATGTTTGAAGTACAAAAATTGTATTAATTATTTTTTTTTAAAAACCCAACTCCCAAACCAACCAGTGCCTGCTCACACAGCAGACCTGAAGATCCAGTTATAAAGCCGGGCACAAAAGAAACCTGTCTCCAGAGGCGCTGTAAAGACTGAAATCAGATTTTTGAATGTAGCCAGCAAAGTAAATTCTTCCATCTTTACACAGTTTACTGCAAAAGCAAATTCTGTAAGCTGGGATTTAGGAGTGCTTCTTGTTCAAGTGAGCAGTGCCAAGATCTGGACAAAAACCAACCGGCAGATTTTTCATAAGCTGGTTGTCAGCCGCAAGGTTAAAACTCTTTGCACAGGAAGCACAGTTGAGGAGGGATTATTTCAAGAGCCTGGAACGAACTCCCACAAGAAGCATAAACACTTTAAATGCAATTTTCTTTTCCTGACACACTCTGACCTTGTTTTTGTTAACAAATACAGTATATATATATATATATATATTAGGGAATTAGAATAACAAACTGCATTTGACAGTGAGTCCTTGCTTACTGAAATCTGGGACAGTGCTCACATGCAACAACTACAATGAACACCATAGTAAATATATTTATTGACTTGGTAAAATTAGAAATTTATAGCAGTATTGTGGAGTAGCTTACAACACTTAGATAATTAAATAACATTATTACTTTCTAATAACATGGTCTAGATTACATATATTTTTCTTGTGATATTTTTAAGGAATAGATCAACTGCATTTCTTGAACAGATGTTCTGAAAAACAATCTAGTTGGGGAAAGGGCATTGTGTTTAGTGCAAAACTAACATTCAACATTGAAAAACAGTGCAAAAAGCACTACTGAAAAATTTACAGTAAGCCAGTAATTCTCACAGTTTGCTAATAAACCCACAAAAAATGTTTTCACTTTTTGAGTGTGTTAGGCCTTGTTTTGAAGTCATATTATTGCTTCACCAGTAGCAGTGCTGTTTCCAGAGAGGAAGTTTCTAAAGGCAGAGACCTCCATCTATAAAAAAGAAACTTTTTATGTTCTCTCAATTCCTGTATGCATTCTCCAGAGATATCATTATTGGATTCTTTAAACTACTAAGCTGCCCCTACCTAATGGAATTATTAAAAATTGTATTTTAAATATGTGCTTATAAAACAGTTAAGAGCTGTTTTGTGAGTATGACTTGGGTTCTTCCCAAACATAACAGTCAAAGCAGTTACAATAAAAAGTGCAGAAGAAAATTATTAAAGATTTCAGTTTTACAGTTTGAAACTGACTGTGTTGGCTAGCAATTTTCTCTTAACCTTAAGAGAAACGCTAAATTACTGTATCAGAAACTTGTACTGAAGGTATCTTCCAGTACATCTTTCAACCATAATGCAAAAACTGGACAAATCAAATAATGACTTAGGTAAAATAAAAGGATAAGAACTAGAGGGAGTTCTCTTGCGCTAAGGCTGTTTGTCAGTGGCCCTGAAAGGCAGTTCTGTTCTTTTGAATTTTGTTAAATAAAGATACTCTGGCTTTCAAGAAGAACATAACTCCTAAAGACAGACTTGACCTTTTCTTAAAGCTATTGCCCTGTTTACTGTATCAAAAACTTACATGTAAGAACTTGAAAATTCCATACTTTCAGCCAGTTCTGTCATATACCATAGCTAATGCTGCAATTAAAATAGAATAACAGTGAAACTGACCCCCACCAAAAACACAGCAGGTTTTAAGTTTTATTTCTGAAATGCTGATATACACTGTATTAATTACAGACTTTTTTTTAAAAGTTATCATATTAATGAAAGGGGTTTAAGTTTTAATATAATGACAAAATTAAAGATATGAAAATATCTGAATGTTGTAACGATTCTCTGTTGTCACGCTGCCATCCAGGTAATGGTGTTTCAGTCTTATTTCTGGCCAAGTTGGGACAGCTAAATATGAAGAGACAAAAAGTCATTAAATTGCTAATCTTAATTCTTTCAGTTAAACTAATATCCAGTTCATACAGCAAATATTTCTGCCCTATAAGCTTTGTTTGTCTCTGAGAATCAAAAGTCTGCTGGTAATAGAATATTTAATGCATACCCTCAGAGGAGAGGACCTGAGCTTCAAATCTTCAGATTTGACTGTATCTCAGGAAGTAAAGGTACAGTGTACATAGTCAAGGAAAAAAAAAAAGTTAATTAAGCTGAATGAGGAGTTAAAAACTAGCAAGTACCACTTGTCTCCTTGAAGTGCAACAAGAATTAATTTAGTTCTTTAAAATGTAGTTTTGAATAACCACTTATTCTCATCTTACTAGGACGTAAAACCGTAAGTGGCGACAGCAACTGAAGGGCTGCTACTTGCTGACCATCATGAGTAATTTTTATTTTGTATTTCTATTGGAATGAGGCATAGAGAAGTAATGATGTTTTTAACAGCACTAAAAGACAGGTTTTAGTATAGATATGGACATCAAGCTCCCATTAGGCCAGTACTTTTATATCTGTATATCTATAGATATTTATAAACCAGGACAAAGCTTTACAGATATTGTAACTTGAAAAAGTTGCAAGAATACCCTGGAAAGACATGCTGTTTGTGAAAGTTCCAAGAACTGACTCAATTTTTTTCAGTAGAATTTATGTAAAGGCAGTTATTATGAACTTGTTCACCTGCATTGTCTGTGAACTCCCATTGATTAACAGGCCTTCAAGTGCTAATTACAAATGACTTCAAAACCCCACTTCAAGCAAATGAAAATGGCTAACAAGAACATGAATTAATCTTTCACAGATTAATTTGGGGTTGTTTTGCTAAAAATGCAAGGAGATGTAGAGTTATATCAATTTACAGATAAATATATCAATTTACAGATAAAGAAGTAATAAACATTATAGAGGTTATCAAAGTTATCTACCTGTTTTATAAACTGTGTAGCATTAAAAAGTTCACTGCAGCCATACAGGACATGTTTGCCTTGTTTACCCTACAAAAGAAAAGTCCATAAGAAATCAATTGTTTAACAGATTAACGGAAGATTAACAAGTGGTACTTTCTCAAGCATCTACAGATGGAAATAAAGGGGATATACTAAATTCTTTTGCACAAAACAGTATGCTAGCCTCCTCTTGGAGGCTCCCTATGGCTTGCAATTTTGATGACACATTTTCAGCATGTTGAATTGAACTTGGACAATACATTTATTTTAAGGCACAATCTACCTTAATGACATAAGTATTTGCTTTTTGACATTGTGAGATGTCAGAGATGTAGCACAGAGCTACAAATAATTGGATTTGAGGGTTCCTCTTAATTCTTCTACAAAAAAACCCCCGAATGTCAAAGCTGAATGAACATTGCTTCCTGTTTTAGAAAGTTTTAAAATACTTTCTCTGTGGTTTCAGAGGCAAACTGGCAAAACGGATAGTGCTTAGAAAAACAAAGCAGTGAATAAAATCTGTGGTATCTGCTTGCAAGAACAGAGCTGTTGATTTTTCTCTTTTTTATTCTGGAGGAAGACTGATTGAATTTGAGAATAATTAATAAGCTACATTCGTGGAAACAATAGATGCTGGAAGTCTACCATGTGGAAAAGCAAATTTTGTTGGATAAGACCGTAAGTGTCACCTGAGAGAGGCACATAGGTTTCCAGCCAGTGGGAGGGAGAACGAAGGTTTTCATTAACCTTCCTCATTTTTTCAAGAGCAAAGGGCTAAGTGGAATAAAGGTGAGGGAGTCTTTCCCCTTGGCAGGTCATCTCCCACTGCTCCAGTACACAGTCTGAGTGGAGAAACATACAGCACCCTTCAGCTGTGATAACTGTGATGAAAAACCTCTGTTCATAGGTTCCAGAAGAAGAAAGAGTATGTTCAACTTCTGACTCTCCGTAAGATCTAACATTACCATTTCCATAGCTTTCAGTTCCTTCTGTCCTCTCCATCTGTTTATCAAATGACCTCCTGTTTGCCCTCTTATTCCTCTGAAACTTCAGCTTCCTGCCACTTTATGTGAAGTGCTGAGTGTTTAACTTGTCATCGCACAAGTGCCCTGTATATACACATACACAGCAAACCTCAGCTCTGTCAGCATGCAGCTACAATCAGAGAAGTGAACTAACCTCTAGGGAATTCAGAGATTTTTTAGTAGGAAGTAACAAATACTCATGCTGCTGGACAACTTTTGGATTGATATAGTACCTAAAGTGGCTTTGGGTAGACTGAGGAGCAAGCTAAATGTTTGACAAAGCACTCTGCCACAGGCAGATGCCTCACTGAATTAGTTACTGAGGATAGTGACAAGTGCTAAGCCAAATCTAAATGATTTCTTTAATTTACATTCCTCTTCCTATCCTGTCACCTATCCAGACCAGCTCTGTTCCAAAATGACTGCCTGTTACAGGGAGAAACTCAGCACACATGTTCTGACTTTGCATTCTTCAAGATTACCTGGACATAAAACTCTCATGTGCTTTGTAGAGTGTTTTTCAATGATTAATGCTCCATATCTATTCTTTTGTGTGAAAAGCCTCAATCCAGTCTACCAGACGACAGGACAACTGTACCGTGAACAAGGTTAAGATCAGGAAGAAAGAATGGTAGGCTGCTGCTGTTAAAGAATTTATTACCTTTTCAGAATTTTACTAAGGTTACTCCTGCATTTTTTTAATTCCTGGAAAGTGCTTAAATACCACTCCTGCCTCCCAGGAACTGTAATGATTCAGTTATTTTTCTCAATCTACTGATTTTTGGAATACATGTGTTCTGCTAGTCTGGCCAGTTGGAACCAGAGAAATGAAACCTGTTACACCAGCATTACATAGTTGGTTACATATTTTCTTCCTTGTGCATACGACACCTTGTACGATTTCTACACAGAATCAAATGATGCAGTTTAACAAGAAGGAAGTTCTATTAACTCAGTAGTGAAAACTTCTAAATGTGGGTAAGTAATAAATGCTCAGATATTGATGCCAATCTGATATTTGCTTTAACAGATAGCATAGTATTTGCATTATGCTGACTTCTGAAACAACATACTTTATGCTCAAGTAAGATTGTCATACAATAAAATGCTGTTATCTGCAGGTCTGAGTTTGAACTGACTCCATATTGCGAAGTTGCATTAAAAAAAGCACTGGAGTATCTCTTTGCAAGATTTATGAAAACTAGAGAATTCTGAGCAGTTCCTTACTTTCAAGGTTATGATATGCTACAGGTGCTTTATTTAACAGCAGCACATGAAAACTACTAACAGGACTCTAAAACAGGTTAATTCAGTTTGCTACATCTGCTGACAGTTTTCAACCACATTGGTGTGTATGAACACAAAATAAAAGAGAATGCAGTTTATTTACCCAACTCCAAAGAGCAACATGAGCAAAATATCAGAAACAGTAAGTCTTTGTTGGTCTGAATTAGTAATCCACAATTTCTACTGATTTCTTAAATTCCTTTTTTCCCAGACTGTACAGAATAAGGATGTTAAGACTAATTTCATGGACTTTGTCTTCTAAATACTAAATATCACAGAAAACATGCTCTATCTAGTTTCTGTCAGTAAGTTAAGGACTACAACTGACAGAAGTACACATACCTTTATGTAGTCAATAAGATTTTGATATTCAATATAGTTGCCTCCTCCAACTACAAACACTATGGCCTGAAAGGCAACAGACACATTATTAGAGTATGCATTTAAGTTCTTAAGTATCAGTAGTAATGTATCAGACTGTTAAACCTACAACAAAAATCATCACAATCACACTGCAGTCTCATAAGAACTGGATACAGAACCACTGCTTCCTATTTGAAAGAAGATATTTGAAGTTTTGGTAGGATGCAGAATAGCAAGCTGAGAAGCTTTTAACATGTCACTCTCTTCTATTAAGACATACTTGATACATATACACTTTCAACATGTTCCCTTTTTGTCTGGAGATGTCTCCAGTGACCACAGGAAGAGATATTTCCATGGATGTTTAAGAATTCATTTGGGCCATAAATAAAATACTTCTGTCATAAAAATACACTTTTTCATTATTTTTTCCCTTCCCACCTATTACGGGTAATAATTTATAATATTACAGGTAAAGCCCGTCAGTACTTTCTGGGCTGTGTTTAAAAGAGAACAATTACTAGAAAAAGGACACTTAATAGTTGTGTTATTGTTGTTACCATTTATTATCCAAAGTTGTTTGACCATACTCTATGACTTTTATATAGACTTTACGTTACTACTGACATTTTTGGCACAACCATCTGTAGCCATATATATATATATATATATATATATATGTGTGTGTGTGTGTGTGTGATACCACATGGTTTTTCTTTTGTTCCGGAGGATAATTTGGACATTTCATGAGAAATCTGAGACATTTGCATGTTGCCAAGGCAGGTATTTTGCTTATGAAACTTGGTAGTAAGATCAGATAAGACTTTTACTATTTGTAAATATTTACGCAGAAAAATACTGAAAGTTACAGGCATTTGTATGAAGTGGTAACATTCCTTATTTTGCTTTTATCCTTTAATTGCAGAGATTCTTTAAAAGAGTCATTTACATCAGTGGTCAACACTGTAGTTTAAGGCTGGACAAAGGATTAAATCTACAGAGCATTCTGAAAATCTGGTCTAAAAATGGGGGCTTTAAATTGCTCACTCAATCATGATATTAGTAAATCCCTGTAATTACCTTCAGAAGAATTTTCTACATTTTTTTCTCCAGTATTAGTTAATGCTTACATAGTCCTTTGAAGATGAAAAGCTTCAGAATAACAGCTAATTATAATTAATACTAGATATAATTAGTCTAAGTGCTTTTTTGCAAATACGACCTCTCATTTTCTTAATCGTGATCATCAAAAATGACTGTACTTCAGGATTTATTTATTTTTAACACATGAACATTGAAAAATAATTTCTACATGACTTACCTCCTGGAATGGATTTTTATTTCTTGGAACTGAGCTATAAAAAGAAACACAAAAAACCCCCAACACAAATTTCATTACACATTAAGAGAAATATGCAAAATACGCATCATGTACCCATTATATTTATGGACTACTATATAATATTAGACAAAAAAATAAAATAGAATAACTGCCTTTCTGCATTCATCCTCCAAGTATTTTATTAAAATGACAACGATTGTTCCATAGTCTAAAAGCTTTAACTATAGTGCTGTTATCTAGGAGCAAATACAATAAGTAAAAAATGTCACCAGCATTAGCACAATTCATGGCACTTAGAAATCCTTCCTCCTGGAATCTTAGCTAGGTAAGCCAGTCAGTTTGCAGTGCCTGCAGACACACTTACTGATCCAAATCTCAAAAACTACTATAGGCAGCAGGCATGTAGGATTAGAATGATTAAGGGAGGAAGAGGGAAATTACAAGTTTGTCTGGTACAGACTCTTCTTCTCTGTTTGAATACACAGGCAGGTAGCAGGGAGAGGGGGAGAAACCTCTTTTCCTGCATCATCTTGCAGCTTCAGGGGGAAGGGGAAATTGAAGAAAAAGCTGTGAAGGGTCAGTCTGATCTCCTGCCCTTTGCTCACATACTACCACTGCCCTCCTGCCCAGTACTGGCCTGCAGCCCCCAGGTAGTCAAATGCATCTTATGTTCTAACATAGATTAAAAATGCATTTTCCCCTTCAACTTACCTTTTCCCCTATTTAAAGACATTTTCTGAGTGACCAGCTAACTCAACACAGATTCCAGTGTATCAGAAAAATAGGTTTGAAAAGGGAATGGTTATCTCTAATGTGTTGCTTTGTCTGTCAGGAATACTACAGACTTCCCGTAAGTAGAACTGTTACCCCAATTCTCGCATCTTTTGAGTATGATATGACAAATCCACATACATTTTGGGTCATCCTTTCAGAGGACCAGGCCTGTTTATACTTGAGGTAGGCTTTACACACGATAGAAAGATACTGTTTTGCTAAGACTGAATTACAGCAATGCAGTTCCTACTCTATTTAAAACACAGTAAGTATAAATGCCAGTATTTCTTAAAATGGGAGTAGATTAGAAAATAAAACTAATCACTTTTTAATTAAATCCATTGATTATACTATTTGATATCACTACTTTGTCAAGACAACTAACCTATGTTTTTATTGTCTACATAAATATTTGAAGGGAGAATTAGACAAATATGATTTAAGGAATGTAACTTGAGTGTATGTAAAAATCCCAAACAGGAAATTAAAAGCTATTCCCTATGATGACTATTATAGCTACACAGAATGCCACATTTATGAACTGCTGTAAATGACTATTTCTACATTGTTTAAAGCAATATAAGAATGATACAGAGTGGGGAAAAAAAGTGAGAAAACCCTTTGGCTTGAGTGAAATAAATCTTTGCACTTTTGCACAAAATCCACCAAAAATGCTACAAAAGCATAACAAAACAGTGACAGTTGAAATCAAAATGAAACATAAAATACTAGCACTTTTCTCCTTTGATCATTTCAAAATTTGCTTATCTTTGAAATGATATAATCGGTAATACTTTTCAATAAAACATACATATCATCTGAAATTTATGTCCTCTTACTTTCCATATTTCAAGAACAAAGCAGAGACAGAATTTTCATGCAAATAACTAAAACCAAGCCTGGATCTACTTTATCCCCATTGATCCTGTAATAAACTGGTGCAACTAAATGAGATGATTGTTTTCCCACAGGTTCGATGAGAGTTATTTTTAGAATGTATATCAAAATTAAGTGTCTTCTCTGTTTCTAGAATATTAGATTAGGTGAGACTATCAGACAGTTATTGGTTAAACATACAAAGCATAAATAAAGATTTATAGACTTCTGGTGTAATTCCTCTTCCTCTCTTTTACTGGCAAAATAAACTATATCCAAGTCTCCTTTCATATGCACATGAACATAAAAGGTGCACCTACCCATATAAAAGTGAATGAAGTCAACTTTCAATCATCTTTTTTAACTTACTAACAAATTATTAAAGAAGGATTGTATCCAAATCAAAACAGTAACTGTTTAAAAAGTGACAAGGAAATTTCCATGCACTATCCAATGGCTATTTAATTTAATAGTGAAAACTCACATAGTTTCGAAGAAACCAAGCAGTACAACTATGAAGAACTCTAACATTTATTATCTCTAAATATTAATGCACATTCCTGTCACTAAACTGATGTTAGATTTTTTTTGCAGTGTTATAAAAATTTATCTGTTTGATCCAAGTTCCCAGTTGTGAATTCCTTCAACACCAACTGCCTTGACTCAGAATTAATGATTAAAATTAATTACTTGTAGTCAGAAAGTAAAATAAAAATAGATTTTGTTAACTTAGTCTTTTCATGGAGTAAAAGGAAAGAAGCAAAACTCACCTGTCACTGCCTCGTAGCATCTTGGGGTCAAAATACCGGTAGTCATCTGTCTCCTATTAAAAAGTATGTTTTTATCTCAAAAGATTGGAATTTTGGCTTATGAATTTTTGCTTGTATATATTACACTAAACATCGTTCAAACGAGTATCATTTTCCATCACATCATTCAAGGTTAATTGTGGTCCACTAGTATTTATAAAGTTTGTATATAACTGAACCGGTACAGAATAAACAATGGTGAGAAGCTAGGAAGGGTGCTACTGAGCTTTTTATTTCTGGTTCATCTAAAATTGACTATCACACACTTTCCAAAAAAATACACTGGTTGAACAATAAATCCCAACAGAAAGACAGTATGCAGAAAGAAAAATTAAGTTGTTTCCAGCTTTAGAGGAACACTGATGGTTAGTTCTAAACACTAAAATTTTCCAGGTTACGGAGATCTGCAATTGATTTAACATTATAAAACAAAGCACTTCTGTGGCAATGAGTGCTAAAGACAAGACAGATCAAAATCTGCTACTGTTATGTAACTTATCCTTCTCATTTCATGATTTATGACTACTATTAAACCAAAATTAAGCTCTTGAAGAAGAAATGACTTCCACAAGAATTTTGAAAAGTTTGACTGTCGAAACTACACACAAAAAAAATTTCTTCACACAGAACAGAGAGGCACTTCCAATATTTTTACTGGCAACAAGCAGGATTTTTGCCAATTAGTATGGATGAAAAACAAAACTTCTTAGTAACTCCTTCTGACAACTTCTTGGCTTTCTCCTGTTTCTATACTACATTTTCATCCAGGTACTGTGAAGTTTAGTTTGTCGATAAACTGCATGCAGAACTACAGTTGATTTCATCTGTGTGCTTACATGCAAAGACCTCTGAGTTCTGATGGTTCTGTAGAGCAGAAATAATATTTCTTGAGTAGTAGGCAAATTATCTGGGGAATTTACTAGAGCTCACAAAGCGTAACTACCTCTAGTACTAAAAAGTATTTAATATATATGTGGTGGTTACACACACAGAAAATAAATCTATTTGATATTACAAACTTTTATGTAATTACATAAAATAACTCTCTTATCCTGCAGTTTGGCTTAAAAAAAAAAAAAATTTAGATCTAATTTCACACTGAATCTCCGTAAAAAGCTTTTATATGCTCCACTGGGAATTTCAACTACTGGAGTCTGCCAGCATTCATGATTTTGCAGCTTCATACCTAAAGGTGGTATAGTGACTCTGGGGTAATGAGAGAGCTGGGAATGGACGGATATTGATAGACTAAAATTGAGAGGTATTTGAGAAACCTTTACCTGGGATAAAGAGATGCACTTTTTCTGCTTATTAGAATGAAATACAGATTAATGACAGAACTAAAAATCAGAGTTAATAAACATACTGCAAACATTTACTCCTGAACATATTACTGCTGTGTTTTTTCACTGTGGGCTTGTGTAAGTAGACACACCACAAGTGGTAAAGCAATAGAAATGTGAGAACCTAGGGAGTTTTTGTTGTTGTTGTTTAAATACACTACACTATTCCTGCTGAAATCGGTGCTGAGGGAACAGGGAAAAGAAACCCTACTAAATTTTATTTTCTTTAAGATAGCTAGTCTGCCAATAACAACAACTGTATAGCCCTTTCCTTACACACAACTGAATTTGTGACTTCCCTAAGCAATTCCAGAAGAAAATGAATACTTCTGAGATTATAAACTTAGTTTTCAATATTTCAAAGTAAATTTCCCAAGTTAAAATGGGAAAAGACCCATGGAAATGTCATTGACTTTCAGCCTGTATTTGTTTTTCTGCATAATCTAAGAGGACTAATTTGGATTAAGGAAACCTTCTCCTTTCAGAATTTTTCTTTGTAATGCATGAAAGGTAATCCTACAAGAAATCCTACCTAAGTCTGAAAGGTACCATATACACTGAAAGGGACAGTATTAACCAAAATACAGTTTTATTAATATATATCACAAGTAAGATCTAGCTACTTCTTAAGTCAATACAAATGTACACACTGTACTGACAGAGGCTAAACCACTTTGTAAAGGTTAACTTTTCAAAGACTGTCCTCACTCAGTAATCAAAACATTTTCTAGAAGATCCTTAGAATAATCTCCATAACTCTATAGTAAATGATGGTCAATTTCATAACTATGGATTAAAATTTGTGTATACTTGACAACAAGATTTTTTTGTTTGTTTAGGAAGATATAAGGTTTTGATCAAACTCTATTTCATGACACCAAAACAAAGCAAGTATGTTATTAGTTTTATGAACAAAATATTCCTTTATTAAAATATAACCTTAAAAGCAATTGCTTAAAATCATGCTTTGAACAATAAATATTATTTTTTAAAATACCCACAAGTAACTGATTACTTTTAAGGTCATCAAGGAATGTTTCTGAATATGTTTTTCAAGAAAAGGTGTAACTATAGTTAAACAATCTAGAAAAATTTAAAAAACTACAAGATGGTATTATGACCCATAAGAACTGTTTTAGCATTTCCTGCTTCTGAAAAACTTGAAAAGCATGGGTGACATGGGTGTAGACTTATTTGTTCTTGCTAGGGAGACAAAAGAAACAGCAGAGACAAGCAATACACAAAGTGATTTATAGACAGCCCCACAGAGATTTGCACAGGATATCATTCTAAATAGATTTAAGATTTCAACTGACAATAATATACGTGAATGTTTGTGGTACAAGTTGTATGTACATTTCATATATTTCCTTTACTGTTGCAGTTAATATCTAGAAAATAGTTTACATTATTTACATTCATTGTAGTAATTGTTTGACTTCTCAATAATCTGTTCTAATTTTGCATTACACCTTTTATCTGTACGTACATTTCACACACCAGTCACCGTGGTCAATAAGATTTCTTGAACTATAAAGGAGATTTTTTTCTGTGTTGTAAAAAAATAAAATCTTGAACTTTTTTCCTCTCCCTTTGTGTTTTGCCTGCAGTGCAGTAGTTTTCTATTCTGGGGAATAGAAAAGAATCCCACACATCAGAAGATGAACAGAAGCCACAATGGTGTATTTCCACGCATTGACCTTTTCCAGATACAATTTCACTTCTGTTGATGGTACAGCAAGTCTAAACACATTCCACAGTGACTCTCTGGCTTGCTTCTTTTAGCTGAAACTTACTCCCAAACTTGCTGTCAGTTTTCCTGCAGGTTAGGAGAATCAGTCTTTAGGGATTGCCTGGTCTCCTATGACTTGAAAAGTGGGACTCCCTGTTTTTTGCCATGAGTATCAGTCTCTGCCATGGCAGTGGAACAGGAAGCTGCTGACTGACAGACTGGCCCAATCGCTGCTTTTTTAAGTGAGAAGACCAGTGTTTTCTCCAAATTATCAAAATGCTGGTAGCTGTTTTCTACTAAGTAAAATGTGAAAAATTCAAGTCAGAAAAAAACCTCATATGACTTGTAAACTTTTCTAAATCAACTCCTAAACTTGTAGCCTGAGGAAGCTAATGTTTATTTAAAAAAAATTTGTTTAATTTTTCAGCTTCTTGTAAGTTATCTGTAGTTCTAATTTCAGCTTTCCATGGTAAGTGTTCTGAGTGACCTCTGCTGGTTGACTAAATAAAGTTAGCCCTGTACATCTTTTCCAAGTCTTTCAAACAGGAACAACAATCCACTAACACTGGAAACAGTGTCAATTCCTTTGTTAAGAGAAAGCAAATTATCTGCTAAGAATCATGACATATATAATTTATGAAGTACAGTTCAAGAAAATAAAGGATTACTTGCATGTTGATAATTTTCATATTTTACCATTATTTTTCTCTCTGTACATCCAGTTAATACCTGAAGGTGAAAGTGGACTAAGAAGAATGTTTTAAATCTACTAACCAGTGTGAGATATTACAATTGTACCTCTCTGTCTGACGCTGATGGCATTAAAATAGGACGATTGATACAATGTGGCAAGCATATTAAAGCTTTCTAAATGAGGTGATCTTTTATAAGAGGTGACTTATTCAGGACAAGTATGTGCACAGGTTGGTCGTATATAAGGAACAAAATACATGGCAAGAAGAATGACTTCATGCATAAACACTCAGGCCTACTTTTAGTTGTCAGTTCTAGAAAATGCCTTGATTGTGCAGCTAACATGGAAGCACTTCAAAAATTTGTAACATATAAATTCAAAATAGTCTGAGTAAATTTTCACAGAAACAAGGCAAGAGGAGGACTTTTCTGACAAAAACCACCTCTGCTTGCAAACAGAATGACTGAATCAGTAGTAAAATATTTTCCTCTATACAGCAAAGTTTAAAGATGTGGGAAATGTAATTTTCCCTAATACACCTCTCTGTAAATACTTCACTTCTGAAATTGTGCTCTTTAAAAAAAACCAAACGCCTTGATGCAAAGAGAATAATGTAGAAATTTAGGAACAACAGAAGCTCAGTATAGCACAAGTCTAATAGAAGCTCAGAATAGGAAAGAACTAAAAAATATTAGTTCCAATGACACACAATAAATTGTCATTGTTTAGAGACTATTTTAATGAAAAAAGTCTTACTAAATAGTTATGAATATGGTTCTATTCTTGAAATACAGCATGATTGGATTCAACTGCATTACCATGAAAAAAATTAGCCATAGCATATTACATATCACAGCCTTAAGATTTCATTTCCTCCACCTCTCTCTGTGTGAAGGCAATTGTACTCACAGGGTTTGACTTCATCTCCATAAGGTTGTCCAAAATACGTGTGACTGGCAGATTCTGTAAAACATAATGTGAAATTAATGGAATGCTGAAATGCTTACTAAGAACTATTCCCAGGCACATTATTACTTACAGAAGAGTTCACAGAGCATTTGAAATACTATTTTAAGCAGTTTTCCTCTTACATTTTGTAAAAGTTAAGCTTATTTATTATCACCTAAATTACTTTTCTGTAAAAAAATGCAAACATCTGAGGTGCATATAGCTAAGGGATAAAGATAAGATATAAAGTGCAAAAAAATGTGAAGACAGGAACAGAGCTGTATTTAGCTATTACCAACATAAGCAGATGTGATCAAATATGAATTCTTATTAAAAAAATACTTCGCAGTTAAGGAAAGAATTTTAAAGCTGATGCTGATAATTAAGGGTGCAATTCTAAAGTAGAACTAATGTTGTCAAAGAAATGGATCAAAAAAGCAACCCCGGCAACAAATGTTTGGATGAACTGCAAAGGAATAAACTGTGGTGAAATTCAAGATTACTGTTCCCTATTTAACATGGGAAATGTCAGCTTGGACAAAATATCTGAATATTAAAGAGTTAAACTACTTCAGTTATAATAAACTGAGGGTGACACAGCAACAGGATTGGAAATGGGTCTTGTTGACAGAACGTATCAAAAGAGGACATTCCAAAGGATGATCTACATATTACACTGAAAAACCCACGTGAATCCCTAAATTAATGAAGGAAAAATAAAAAGTTAGCTTTAATAGAAATACCACAGACCTACATTAGTCTTACAAGATATAAGGAAGAAAGGCTTTTCATCTGGCTACCCTAAAATACCTGAAGAAGAAATTAGAAGCCAGAAAAGGCGTATCCTGAAAACGCTGGCAAACTGGCTTCTTGCTCACTCAGAACGCAAAACAATGAAAGCCATTTTGTACAGAATAATATTAACTCTTTAAAGCCACACATTTAAAGAAATGACAAATGTTTAACACAACAAGAGGAGAAAGTCTCCTTGAGAATATATTTATTTTCTATTATTACAAGTAACAGTTTATCTGAAGAGTTCTCTATAAAATATAACACATAGGCAAGCTGCATATTTAAATTTTCCTCAATCATATTTCATGATATACCACTGAGTTGTAACTCTACAATGCAGCTAGCTTATCATATCTACTCACAGTGAAATTCCTGCAGAATTAACTTCATTAACTACCCTACAAAAGTGAGACCTCATTTTTAAATTTTTATGTGATAGCTGATACCTTTCATGTATAAATTATATGTATAACAGGCTGAATAAACAGTGACAATGATAAGATTAAGTAGGTCAAAAAGATAAACCTTTAGTTAAGATTTCATTTTATCTAGTTCTGATATGTTGTATTTCTAACTTAAATTCTGACTCTTCAACTAAGAATTATAATACGGTGATCTTTTTCTTAGAAATCTTGATGTCAAAGTATTACAGAATTAAGATATTAAACTGCAAATAAATATTTATTGCCATCTGATGAAAGTACATATTGGAAAAATAATGTGTCCTCTACAGAGAAGCAGGTTTCTGGGAACCGCAGTTCAAAATTCCAGCTACAAGTTATACAACCAGTTTCTTTTTTTGTTGTTGTTGTTTGTTTTCTTTGGGGGGTGTACATTTACATGCAAGTTATGCTCAGAAATATTTTATAAAGCTAAGTGAATATTTGAAGGTGGTCATGTCATAAACATAGTTGTATTTTCATGCACATTACAAGATTATGGTTGCTGTACATGACACTTATATGGGAAAACAAGAAATGTTTGGATTGTAACTAAACAGAGAACTAACACTCAGCCTTTTAATCAGTCCTGAATAGATTACCTTAATACATGTAGTTCTAAGTAAAGATACAGATAGTTAGATTTTTTTTGTTTATGAAGGTCTAGTTTACTTTGAGTATTCCACAGCTGTTCTTTTAATAATGCTGAAATCAGTCTTAATTGCTACAGAGGTCTTCAAAGAAAAAGTGAACATTATTCGTTACTCACCTGAAAACTGTAAGTTACAAAGTGATAGATCTATCCATAAGCATTGTTCACTGTACAATGAATTTTATTAATATGACAAAGGTACTGAAATTTCCAAATGTTCACAATACTCATAATAGACTTTTTAACTGTTTTTTTAAACTTACTTGTTGCTTCAGTACCAAGTTCTTCACTCCTTCCATTACAAACTGTGATCCTGTATTCATAACACGTGAAAACAAACTGAAAAACCAAAATAAAGATGATGTATAAGACCTTTTATTAAAAATTTGTATTGTTAAGCTTTATACTGACATCCAATTCCCAATAAAGTCAATAGGACCTAAGTACCAAGAAACTCAGTTTGTCATAAAATATATTCTTCATATCACATGGCAAGCAAGTGTATGGGAATACATTTGTAATCTACCAGATAGATCCTCACCTATCAACATGCCTCTTGGATTCTAGTCTTTAATCCACTGAACAGTTTATTTTGCAACTTCAGTAATGTAAGGATTGGAGTGCTCCTTTCAAGTGGGTATTCTAATCACCAGAGTTAACAGAGATGCTGTGTCTCCAACAAACCAAATTTTTCCAAGTGAAACAGCACCGGAATTCTGTCTAACCATACTCCACCATGGATTCCTTACGACAGTGACAGTGCATTCCTGGAAGTAAAGCTGGTGATGAGGCCTGAAATCCTCTGAAGAATGGAAAGAACCAAGTCCTGTATCCTGTATGGGATATATGTAACCGTAGCACAGTAATTTTTTTCTTGTGTCTTGAAATAAATAACTACACCTTTCAACAAGCAGACAGACACCCAGTCCAGGACATTCCAATGAAATAGCACTGTGTTTTTGCATCCCTGACAGTCTCCAAATCCAGGAGAGAACTGATTTTGAATATACAGGGCTGTTCTTATCTTCTGCCATTGACTACTTAAGGCTCAAAGTGATGGCTGTCATAGATCCAGTTCCTGGTGCTGAATTCTTCTCCTGTGAGAGTGCATTTAATGTGCAGGTGCAGAGAGCACTGTTTTAAGACAGTTTGTGAATTTAGTCACAGATCCTTTTTTTTTCCTCTCTGTGTGTACCACGCACTGTTAAGGGAAGATACGTGCTTGTAATTGTCTGTAACTTAAAAATTTTACAAACAGGGAGATGCTTTGTTCTGGGCCGTGTATAGCACTAACCACACTTCCAGCACTACTAAAATAAGATAAAAGAACCCAAAGGCTTACAGAAAATTAATCAAAAGCATACCCCAAAGGTTTAGGTGTAGTGTTTCCGTAGCTGGTTGGAGCTGAAGCCATCTTAGTGAAAGCCCTGTGAAAGTAGGGATAGAAATCAAGAATTTATCTCATGGCACATACTGCTGTAGAATGTTCCACTCTAGTCATCTGAAAGTGAAAAAACTTCTGCATTTCAAACTCTTTCAGAAAGTAACTATTTATTATATGCATCCCTCTTGCCTACAAATACAATAGGAATTAGATTTTATAGTTAAAAGACAAAGATTTCATTCAGATACCATGTAAAACTAGAGTAACTGATATGCAACTCTTTGGTATGAACTAAAAAACCTTTGGAGTCTGAACTAGCACAACTTTTCATTTAATTCAGTAAGTTGTTTCTGTCCCAGATCATTAAGGGCACTACTAAATGTCATGTTCTATAGTGTTCTGGTACTACTGGAGTTTAGTTTTAAAATAAGATTTGCATGTATTACCATAACAACGAAAGTAAAAACTTACACCAAATGAATGCTTAAGGATAATTTACAATGTAAGAGAAGTAACACATAATTCCTGATGCTGGAATTAATAATGCTGGGTTCTGTAAAATTACCCAATTAGCCTCACAGAGGACAAAAAAGAAATTACTTACTTCCATTGTTTTATGTAGCTCAAAGGAGCGAGATTACAACCTGCATCCATCAATGCTTTTTTATACTGCTCCAAATCAATCTGAAATCATAAAGTGGAAAATCACAGAAGGTTGAAGCTAACCTTGACTCCATGTGGAAAGACAAGATATTCTTATCTAAATATTTAATAAGCAGTGCAAAGTTACAGCATTGACCCAAGTTAAAAAGTAATTATGAGTCTTAATCCCATTTCCTACCAAGTACGGAAATAAAACTTGAAATAATATTTGCCAGAGGAGACCTCATTAAACTGAACAATGTTTGTGGAATTAAATCCTGTGCATTTTCAGATATGGGAACAGTCTTTTATACAACCATCAACAGAATTCTAGTTTCTGTAGAATATCAAAACAGTAAATAATAAACAAAGAGGAGCTAGTATACACATATACAGATATTTTCTATTCGTCTAACCAAACATTTTTTCCATCAGATAATGTTTCTACAGTGTAAGAATTTGCCTTGAAATGAATCATCCTAAGTTCAAAAGAAATATGAAGAAATTGTTTCCTGAATTATTCAGATATTGGCAGATGCATTTCTCCTTTATTCACCTGCTAGTCAACTGACTCAATCATTCTTGAATATATGGAGTGAAACGAGTCATATTTTCATTTTTCTTTCTACTTCTACTTCTATTGAGCAGTGGAGCAGAATAATAGAAAGCATGCTCAGATGTGTCTTGCAGTAACTCTGATCTAAATATGTCATAACATAATTTTCCTTCTTACTAGTCATTTGTATCCTTTGAAATGGTGGCTAAAGATTTGTGAGCGGATTTCTTGGCAATACGACAAAATTTATTTAAAGTTTTAGTATTTCCTGGGCATTTCATACTTCCTTTTGCAAAGAAACAGAAATATCTACTTAGTGCTGAAATGACACAGAAAAATCCTTTGTGGTAGAATCCGGTGTTGGAAGCTGTAAAGAACATAGGTACCTCTGAAGGTGCCTGAGCTGAGCTTATGTAATAGATGAGAAATAATCGCATTTTGTCTTCTGGAGTTCCTGCTGCAATTAAAAAAAAANNNNGTGTGGGTTGTGGTTTAAAAAAAAAAAAAAAAAAAAAAAAAAAAAAAATTAAAAACTACAATTGTAACTATGCTGTTACATTAATTGCTCTTCAGCAGCCACATATATGTACATGCAGACCTTTAGTTATGACAGTAAATGTTATCTATAACCACGGCCTTCTTCAATATGTAAAATGGTAGAAAGACATACAGCAATTTTATTAAGAGTTGGGTTAGATGTGCTCATTCTTTCTGAAAGTTTTACATTTTCCCCTTTTGTTTGTAGTAAATATTATTCTTGATATAACATCCTAAATAAGTTATGTAGAGAAATTATGACTTATTTTATGTGGAGATTGCAAGCATTATCTGGAAGTAGGTCCATGAAAAAGCAGGCTAAAGAAAAATCATAGAAGTAAAAGCCACAGCACATTATTTTTTAGCTCTACAACTTGCTTACACAGCTCTATGGTTCACTGTACTGAAACACTTGAGGACTGCAAAAGCACTTATATGAATCTCTGGTCAGGAAAAAAGCCCCTGAACTTCCAAGTTGCCTTCAGAAAGGATTTTACTTCCTAAATCCTCTTTTTTTGGAGAAAGACACTTCCCATTCTCAGGAAGCATTACTGATATGCAATCAAAATTCATCTCTTCAGATCAAAAGGTTTAGACTATAAGCTGCTACACCAGATCTTAAACACCATCTTTTTTTTTTTCCAGAAGAGAATCACTGTTAGTAAAGACAATAGTTTCACATGAAGTTCTCAGAAGTACAACATCTCAAAACAAACACTTAAAATTAAAATTAACTACAAAAGCCTGATACTTTCAGTACAATATTTTATAAGAATGCACTTTCTTGTACTTGCGGGTAATAAAATGACTTGTTTTTCTGTTTTTCTGTTTTGTTTGGTTTGGATTTTTTTCCTCTACTATGGAATGTGGATTATGTCAGCAGGAGACCATCTGATCTAATCTGCAACTTTTATTTGTAAGTCAGCATATATTTAGTCTGGCAGAAGTTAAGAGTAAGAGCTGTCATAATGAACATTTATGACTTGGTACAATCTTCTCTGGAAAGTAGGTTTTACTAACCTTTACCAAATACCAGTAAATCAGAAGATAAAGAACTGAAGAAACTTTGTATTATCTAAACCAAAAGCCAGCTTTCAAGGTAGAGATCCACCTGGAATTCACTTAGGCAAAAAAAGCTGTGATAAACAGCTGTAAGACTCAGGTCAATTGCCTGTCAAATATTCACTACTTTTTTTTAGACTACAATCTGTGACAGCACAGAGAGGCAAACTGCTAAACATTTTGAAGAAAACTTGGCAAACCTAGAGCAGACCAATTTTATTTTCAATTGAAAAACCAGCAGGCAGCCTTTAGCTCCCATTTTATCACTACTCCAGGATACAATAATACCCACTAAACTGGGAGGCAGCTAATAGTCCTGAGTGGTAGATTAGTACAACAGAGTAACAGATGGGAGGTTGAAGCCCGAAGGTGTTAAGTGGTCACGTCTAAGTCCTTTCATGAAGAGCTCTGAAGATCTCATCGTCCACACGACAAATATCCCCACACATAATGCCAATAAATAGTTCACCAGTGGAAGCACTGGAAGACTTGATGTATTATTCCTTCAAAATGTTTTCTGCTGGTACTTCTCAGTGAATCACACAGCATGAGGCTGGACAGTTTTACAAGACAGCATGCCTGGAAATAATCACTGTGATTGAACTTAAAACCTTTTCTTATATAAACTTAAACCTAGGCAATGCATATAAAGTGCTAACATACTACTGTGAAAATCTGAATACTTAGCTTATGAAGAAAAACTCTAGCTTGTAAATCTAATCTTTCTCTTGTGTAAAACCCAGGAACCTTGCTAATAGGAATGTTGATATGATACATCAGGCTTGTAAAACAATTCGCTTTACACTGCAATCTAAAAACGCATAGAAAATGTGGATTCAGGTAAAAAGTAATTGATCCAGTAGTATATACAAGCAACCATAAAATTTGTTTTCATATCTAAGTTTATGCAAGCATAAAAGCTGAAATCAAAATAGTACAAGAAATATTAATTCTGAACATGGTAGTTTGTATTGATGCTTAAAAAAAGTACAGATTATACATATTCTTATTAGCTTCATATAAAAAATAAATGTATGTACTGATTTACAGATTGATGCCTGACATTAGATTTTCTGAAAGTTTATTAATTTCTACATGACCCATTATCAGATGTTTAAAATTTTAGCTCAGATTTCTACCAACTGTGCACTATTTCTTCTACTGCCTTTTGATTACATAGCATGGACACTATGAAAAGATTTTTGTAGAAAGTCAGCAGGATATATATATACTCTTTCTATAAATATGAATCATTATACAAACTCCAAGCAGGCATTAAACCCAGTATGTAGCTGTAAGAGTACACACATAATCATGCAGTAACAAAACATTTTCTTAGAGAACACACTGGAAAAAGAGCAGGAACCCTGGGTCTCTAAATGTTTGAGGTTTGCCAATATAATTGCCAGTAAGCCGACTAGTCAGAGATCATAATTTAAGTTTTACAGTTTTGCTCTGCTTGCTGCTATTTTGCTCCAGCCAACTGGTATCACATCAAACTGAAATCTGTCAGAGGGTTATGACACACGTCAGGGTGTGACAGAATGAAGGGAGAGTTGATGTTACAATACTACAAAAAGCAGAGAAGTAATTTGGGTCTCAGCCTTTCACAGAAAGGCCCCCGGTGACTCCTGCTAATAAGAGAACCCAAGTACCCCTGGTGTGCAATGCTCTGATATGTCTGACCCATATCTGACACAGAAGCTGGGATGCATTGCTCGTACCCTTAGATGATGAAAACAGACATGCCACAGCTGAATCAACACATGCAAAGCTTCAGGTGAGTCCCAGTGAATTGGCCAATTTACATCTTGCATCCCTTCTCTCCACCTTGTCCCATTCATCTTTTTCCTTGCATAAGCAGGAGCTACCTACATTACAGCCCCTTGATCTAATCAAATTCTATGAATTTTTCATTGTATGCATGAGGTATGTATATGTTATAAAACATGCAGTAGGATTTTAAAGAATTAGTATTGTTCAGACCACAGAATGCCATGCTATACTACTAAATACTGGAAAAGCACAAAAAATAAAATATTTTGACCTTCCAAAATAAGAAGTTAGGAAAGGATTCTAGTGGAGCTGCAAAAATTGCTAATATTTTGCATATTACTCAACTGAAGTACTAAACTCTCTAGACTGCTACTGAAGATCAATCAAAGCTGTTTTCTTTACAAGTCTTGCACAGGTTGCTCTTTACCAACCCTAAAATCCAAGCAGGTATAGATTTATTGTGTATCGTAACAAATTTTGTACCAAGTTCAGATTTAAAGTACTCACCATCTGGGTCAGAAATCATGTCCAGAAGAGATTTATCCAGAGTGGATTTGCTCATTATTTTTTCCTCATATTCAAAATACACATCCAGCTTTCGACTCTGTTTAAGAGTAAGTGTTAGGGTTAACATCTTAAAACTGTGAAAGAATATTTATTTCCTATTTTAAAAGGTATGTAATTTAAAGACTATTTTAAAAACTTTATTTTAAAATAAATTATCAGTAAAAAGTAACTAATGCTTGCATTATAATTAGCTCTCAGAAAGTTGATGTGTATTTATTTATCATACTAGAAGTGAAAATGCAAGTTAAGCACGGGGTGTCTGATGTGAATATCGAACTGGAAGAGAAGCTTTGTTTTCAGCTATGGCTTTCCCACAGCTGAAAACTACATGCCATCATACACACTGCTATGTTGTAAAAGGAAAAAATAATGGTGAAGTGAGTATTATATCAAATTTATTCTGAACCTCCAGGCTCTCAGACCACAAGACAATTATTCAATGCAGATCAATATGAGAAATTCCTTTATACATTAAGGCATCATCCCAAAGAAACGTTGGCAACTGCCATCTTGGGCTGGTACTGAAATACTACCTCAGATCAAAGGCTTGCAGTAATTTACTCCCACCAAAGATGGAGAAGTTTGTAATCAGATTATCTTGTTAACACTGGAAAAGAAGTCTCTCATTATACAATGACACATCTAGATGTTGTGAAAATCCTTTTTAGGGAGGATGGCACAGGGACTATAGAAAATTACTGAGGCAAAAGCTTTATGGAGGACATCACATGGCCATGCAAGTAATGACTGCATTGCAGCACATCTGCACAAACAGACAAGCTTTGCACTTATTGATCAAGATCTTACAAGTTAAAACCAGAAAAATGCAGTTCAGAACTTATTTTAAAACGTTCCATTACAATGCAGATCATTATGCGTGTTTGAACATTAAAATGTAGCATCACAACAAATGTTACAGCTACTAAGCTTACAAAACCTTAGTATCTGGTAACTAACTAAATCCTGTTGAACACATTCAGCTATGTATTAGCTCAAAAAGGAGACTGGCAGAGTGGATCTCCATCTCGCTGCTTTGGAACTGTGTCAGCTCCACATCACACCTGCTGTGAGACTGAAATGATATTGCCAGAGTGAGGCAAGAGTCACCTTGCTTTTCTTGGGTTAAATGATTTGAGCAATTTTGCCTGATAATGCCAAAGCATTTAAAACTGCTATGGTACCTTTTATCCAGTGCAGTAGTTGTTGTAATGACAGTACATAAAAACTTTAAAAGTCTGGTTTTCACAATTTCTGAATTCTACTGAAATTACTCCTGAGATCACAAATAAAAAAATTAATTTAAAAAATATTATTTTACCCCCCTGCCCCCAGAAGTACTTCTCTAGCCTAAGGATATTAGGATATTTCACCCTCTGAGTACTGTAAGTTCCTCAAAAAAAGAGCTAGAGAGGAGAAAACAAAAAGATACAAATTACAAGGATATTTTTATATTGAAAGCATCTGGTGATCAACTGATGATGCAGGCAGCTATACAATGCTTCCATTTCTCAGTCACCACTTACTGAACTCCTTGAGAAGAGCAGTTACTTGCAAAGCAACAACTTAATTTAAAGCTTTTGTGGATGCTTGTAATTACAGCTTATAAAGTAAATTACCATCAAGAGCGCTCCAAAATGACCCCCTGCTACTTTTACGGGCAGAAGAATATCTTCTGTTGATTGTCATAGTGACTATGACTACACAGAAGGTGCATGAAATGAAAAAAAAAAAAAAAAAAGCTAGAGCTTCTTTCAAGCTATATTTACCTTGAGCTTATGTCAGAAGAGTAGTTTAAAGTCTGAATAGAACTGAACTACCAGCCTTTTTCCAAGACCTTACATCAGATACAATTTGGTATCTGGTAAACCATCTGAGACCTGAATTCTACAGAATCTTGGAGATTTTCTGTGTTATAGTTTCCTTAAATCTCTCTAGAGACATAAAGCAATTGCAAAGAAACTACTACAATTTTTTGAGCCTTTCCATTACATACACTTGCTTTTTCTGTTTTAAGTACATTTGTGTCTTGTTACATGAAGCTAAATTCAATGTTTTTGAGTTTAAAATATTTTTTACAGACAAAAGGCATCCAATAAAAAAGGGATTGTCTTGAAATGTGGAAACTTGATCTTATAAAATTAAATGTATTAGTGCTGAATTTGGCAAAGCCAGTATTATCTTAGCTGGTGATCTGTTTATGAGAAATTTATTCAGATGGCATGTAAAAATGTACAACATAGAAAGATTCCCTAATTCTCTGTATTTGTTGACAGATCAACTTCTAAATAAAATTATGTAATTCAAACATCAGTTACTTCCAATTTTAAGAACAGATTCACAATTGTTAACTTACTTGGAGCACAGGTTAGGTAAAATTCTTCTCAGCCATGTGCAACTTTATGACTGTTCGACTGTGACTGCCGAACAAAACAGATCAACAGCAGCAAAGAAAATTCAGTGGTTGCATATATGTGCTATACTTTGAGCCTAAACTGAAACATTAATGATACATGTATGCTCACTCTCTTCAAAAATTTTGCACAATTATTTTTGAAGCGTGAACTTAGCACTCTTTGGGGAAAAAACCCCAAACTGAAAATCCTAGAACTCCAGGTCCACATTTTTTTTCTATCCACTGTCTATTTTCTTTTTCTATCCACAATAGGGACACCAGAGGTAAGCAGCAATATAAAACATTTTTGACTCTTTCTGATGTGACAAACTAAGGAGATGGATCAGTATGGTAAGTCTATTCAGCTGCTTCCTCACTAGATAACTAATGAAAGTTACTAGCAAAGATGCTAAGTAGGGCAATATTTTTCTTATACTGGTTTGCAAGGAATTAGGTGGACACCTAATCAAATTTCATATGGGTTACTGAATAGCCTTAAACACTACTAGTTACCTTTTGATAGATATCCCAGATATGCCACATCAATGAGACAGTTACTTCTTGAAGAGCCAACTTGTCTAAGAGGTGCTGATAAGAAGCAGATGTCCCATTTAATTTAAGTAAGTGCAATTTTGCTCACTCAATGGCAAACTCACAGACATGCCAAGAGGAAAAGCTGGGAATAGGAGCTAAACAGTCCTGTAGATTCAGTAAAAAACACAGGAAAGAAGAGGTTCTTATGGGTGCCAAACTGGCAAGCAATGTGAAGAAAATCAATAATAATAAAAAAATAATAAAATAAAGATACATTTACATTTACAGTTATTCCTTTTCGGCCTCCTGCCTCTTTCTACTATGACATCTTGTTCCATAACAATCTCATTCAAGAGACCTTTCTGGCTGCCATTTCAGGGACAGGATTCTGTAATGCAGTTAAAGTGCCACACTTCAGCTTGCTTTTTAAAAAAAATATATTTGTGAAAGCTTTCAACTTATCATCTTTAGAAACAGGCTGTTCGTAAGCCAAAACTTATTTTAGGAAAAATTACTGAAGTGCATGGGAAAGTCTACTGAGCACTGTACTCTAAAATGAACACAAAATTCCTTCTTTTTAAAGCAAATAAGTGGAAGCAGGACCCATTAAAATCTCTTAGGGGGTAATTTTTGTAAAGACTCGCTGGAAGCTCTTCTATCCTCTTTACACTACAAAAGTTCTTAATTTTAGAAAGAGAGAATATGCAGATGAGATAAGACATTTTCTAAGAAACTATGTGAGGTCTTTCTCAAAGATGCTGACAGAAAACAACCAAAAATAACTGCCTCCAGAATGAGGGAGGCTGGTCAGGTAATTATAGTGTGCTCCTATCAAGAGGAAGAGAAACTCTGGAAGAAGGCTGGAAGTGGCAGTCACAGCCAATTCCCTTTCACTGAACTGCACAGAATAATGACAGGAAGGTCACTGTAACTGAACTCAGAAAAAGCTGTTTTTACTAGAAGGTTACTGAATTATCAGTTCTGAACTACAGAAAATCAGCCTGACCCACTGTGACATATGTATTTCACAAACACATACCATTTCTCTTCATAAACACATACCATTTCTCTTCACATGGTGTAAGACAAAAATGTAACCTTATTTAAAACAGAGTAGTTAAAATACTGGAATTCCTTTACAACATATGAATTTGAAAATCTGAAAGGCTATTGTCAATCCCAGTTAAGGCAATCCCAGTTAAGGGATCATTCAAAGTATCAGACCTTGAGATCAAGCAAAAGTAGAGATATATAATAAAATTATGTAGGAATTAAACAAAACCCTAAACCAAACAAATATAAGTAATTTAAGACAGAAAACAATTCACATAAAAACCTGCCACTTAATTCACATGTGTAGAATTCTAGCAAGTTATCTAATCTACTCCCCCAATGTCATTTTAGAAAAGTATATGTGTACATCTTTTTATATTCATGATTTAACACACGTCAGTAATCCTATCCATATTAGAATGACATGCAAAGATAAGCATTACTTGAAACTCTAAAGCAGCTAGATAGGTAATTCTAGCTCTAAATCTGTTCTCTCTTGGGTCCAGACCTTCAGTCACCAGCTTCAGCAGAGGAAAAACCAATAAATGCAAAACAAGGATGCATTTGTTCTAAGCAATGACAATAAATACTTGATGGTTCGCTTCATGAAGAAGTGATGCATACTTTCCATTATTTCACTAAACACTTTAGCCAAAAATCTGCCAGGACCCCTAAGTATGTGATTAATTTCTGGTTTCCTCTTGCTGTGTCTTAGAAAATGATCCAAGAGAATGTGGAAAGCAGCTGTAATCTGAACATTAAAATACGACCGCAAGAAAAATTAAATTCACTTAGTATATCTAAAGCAGGTCTTGTTGCTTTCTTTGCATAGATGCTTATCTATGTAGTGAAGAAAAATGCTCAAATAATTAATATAGTAAAAAACCATAATGGATCATGCAAATAGTCTATTTTAAAGTATGAATGCACTTCCTGATTATTTTAGAAGTGAAAATATAGTAACCTGAAAAAGAGCATGGTGCCTCACTAGATCCTCAAGACCTCAGCACTTGCAAAAAAAATTCTGTCTTATTCTAATCTGGTTTCATTATTTACCATATATAAAACCTATTAACTGCAGAGTCAAGGTATCATTAGAATTTCTTTTAAAAGTACTGGCTGAGACATGGCCCTTTTTGAGAGTATTTTTGAGGAATCCACTAGGTAGCATAACACCCTGCATACTAAAATTCCACAGCTCAAGATAGAAAGATACTTTTTCTAACACTGGGGGTTAAAAGAAAGGAGAAAATGGCCAGGAGAAAGCAGTTGGAATAAACTTTACATTTATTCAGTTAAAAGGCTTTACCATAGGCAAATTTCAGCAGAAAAAACCACATGCATCTGTATTAGTTTAAGACAGTTTCCTAAATATCTGGAGATGAACTAATGCTTTCTATATCAAAAGAAAAGATGATAGAGATGCACATATCAATATATTGAAGAAACTGCATGGCCATTTGTCTCACAGTTTTCTTTGACGGTTATACAACAAGAAGGTAAAGAGCCTGAGTACTTTGCAGTACCAGAATTAAGAATCATGGAGGAATGGATCACCACTCCTAGGGAACTCCCTAATAGCAGACTCCCATCAGAGCAGCAAGCCAAGGGCTGGTTGAGTGCCTATATAAGGCAATTCCTTCCACTTCTAGGTAACCAAGAATGTTGCTATCATCTAATGAATCTGACTCCAGCCTGGTGCCAATAGGACACTGGAAAGCAAAACCAGTGTTACTGCCGTTCTACATCTTGCTCTGAAACTTGTTTTCCAGCCAACAAATCATGTATAGAATACTACTGGTCTAGGCCTGCCATTATCATGCCAGTATCTTTCTTAGAAAAGTGAATTTGCAGACAAGGCATCAAAATATCAATATTGTTGATGTCAATTTTTTTCAGTGGTATTAATGTACTGCTTTTAAACTGTCAGATACAAAAACTGATGTACCTAATAGTGCAAAAGCCCATAAACGAGCCCCTACAGTAATGAGCTAAGCAGAGAGAGACACTTATTATCTCTTCTCCAACTTTATAAATATGTAAAATTAATTTATTCATTAAATTGCAGAATTAATCCTTTGTTCATATATAGTACTTTAAAAAAAATCAGTAGCAATAATAACTGAGGACAGATCTTACATTCTTTACAAATGTTAAAGCTAGCTTCAAAGCACATTGCCTTCCATGAATTATAAGTGGCTTGGCATAAAACTTTCTAATTATTGATTTTCAGTGAGACTTGGTGCTTGAACCACTTTCCAAAACTGAATAGAATTTCAGTGTTTCTGAAAGCCTCATCTACAATTTCTGTTTTCATACTGTGAAAACAAATCCATTTTCCAAGTTATCCTAGCAGTAACCATGGCCTTCACTTGACACTAAACCCTCTGCAAGGTCTCTGACACAAGAACAGCAGACACAAAACAGAAAAGAGGACAAACACCCTTCTGAAGTCCTTAAATTATGCACAAGACATTTAACACAGACCCTGCTGGAAAGACCACTTCAGTAACTTGAATCATTATTACCACATCTCTGGGTATGACTTTCATTGGTGAGCAGTCAACAGTGCCCTTCTGATAAACACTTACAGAACAGAAGATTGCTTACACTGAAGTAAGGAATTGCCATGACACACCTCTAAAATAAAAAACCACTTCCATCATAAACTTATTTTAGAAAGACTTCAACCCACAATAACAGTTGTGGCTACCATTAAAAAAAATGAGAGTATACTAGTAAATTCTGATAAGAAAAAAACTGGTGTTCTTTGCTTTCCATGCAGAGGCATTCAAAATTCATTCTCTCTCACCCTTCAATACTAAGTCGTGCTACACAGTGAATTCTGAAAAAGTAGCGCCATTGAGAAAGCTCACTTTCTTATCTTCACTGCCTCAGATATATTCCTTCAGTTAAAGAGCACTACTGACAGAAAGCTCAGGTTAGAGAGCAACTGTACCTTTATGTGCTCCAAAACGGCTGTTGCAACATTTGTATGAAGATCAATGAGCCTCTTCTTTTCCAGAAGTTCTGGAAGAGAGCTGAAGAGATTAAATACAAACTAACCTGCTGATTTGCACTGTTAGTTGAATTGTGTACTGTATACAGTAGGTACTAAAACATTTATAGAATTATAGAGCAGTCTGGGTTGGAAAAGACCTTTAAAGGCTATTAAAATCTAAAATTACAGATTAGGATTGGAACTAAAAAATGACAATGTATAGATGTAATGATTCTCATAAACATAGCAGAATAATGTAACAGAAGAACATTAGTCACATGTAATGTAGTAAACCAGGTTTCTACCTTGACTAGCAAAAAATATACATTGTGTGGGTAATTCAATATTCCCATTGAAAGCTTTTGGTTAACAACAGATATGTGCCCTGCTAACCTGAACAAATGATCTACTACATTTAGTTTACTTCTGATATATACAAAAGTGTTAATATCTGTCAAAAAATAATACCTATCAAAGAATATAAAATAATTATAAAATCACATTAAATAACAGTATCTGTCAAATAAATACAGAACCTCTGGATATCCTGGAATTTGTCACAGGTGCTTCTGCATAGAACACAATTCCCTATGCAGGATTCATCATTGAAATAGTGTCTTTTGTGAAATGGGAAACTGAATGGTTAAGTTTACTTTACAGAAAAATTGTTACTTAAGGTGTTATGATCTACATGATTTTCACTGCTGCATGTGGAAATCACATTTATAAAAGACTTCTCAGCATCTATACACATTCACAACCCTGGACAGTCAGTGTCTTATTCAGTGTAATAATAAGCAGATGATCAGGCACTTAATGACACTGACTGCACGTCCTGAAGAACCAGGAAGTTAAGTAGCCATACTTTCTTTCCTTCTTTAAGCAATTATAAAATCAATGTTACCTATGATGATTTACCATTAATGACAGCTGGAAGGTGAGAAGGTGACTAGTACTGACTTTGTGAAGGACTGCATTTCAAAAAAAAATAAAAGGAAATGTTAGAACCTCTGGTTTCTCATTGCTAAGATGTTCCAAAGTTTTCTAGCAGCTGTAAAGCCAAGAAAAAGACAACCTTCAGAAAATGGGCAGCAGAACAGCAATTGAACCTAGTTCAATTCTTGCAGCAGAAACCTGCCTAAATGGAAGATCTTAATGGTATCAGGAGTTCTCATCAAAATTCTACAGATTAGAGACAAAAACCAATGCCTTGACCCGAAAACCAGCATCTTGAGAAGTACAAAACTTGAACACTTTATAGGGAGAGTTGGAAATACCTGCTTGCTTTTCGGAAACTGTCTGATCACACATCCTTTGTAATGCCAATGAAATTCTAACCAGGGCGTAGCATACAAAACAACTTTTCAAACTCACTAAGAGATAACTAACTAATACAGGCATGCTGGATTTCACAGAATACTGGGCATATCACCCCATTTATCCTCAGAATAACGAATGTTTCTTCTTCCTTCTGACTGGGTCTTAGTGATTAAGGCAGCAAACTATGTATCTCCCTTCTTGAAGGCATCAGTGGAATGAAAAACAAATTTACAGTGAGAAAAGCCTAAATCTGCGACTTTCACTGTCATCCATGGTGGTTTGGTCTCCGAAAGTGGGGGAGTAAATTTTTCAAAGTTCTTAATGACTATAATCTTGCAAACAGATGTTACAGAAAATACATGAATCAAAATGTAATTAATTACACACTATAATTAATTACACATAAAGAAAGCAGAGACCTGAAGAAGGGGATTTCACTAATTTTTTTTAATGAAAGAAATGCAGAGTTTGGGGGTTTTGGTGGAAGAGGGCAAGCAAATCTATAATGCACTTAGATTACTCTTGTCTTTGCTGAGGACACACTCCAAAGTCACACACACTGTGGAAGTTACATATGCAAGCACTGGTTTACGACATTGCATTAAACTTTACCAGAATTATAAAGCATTTAAACTATATTATAAAGCTGAAGAGCCTATATTTAAAGGTATTTATTTCAAAGAATACTGAAAGTACAATGACAGAAAAAGTTAGAAATGGTTCACAGTTAATTAAACAATAATGCATTATTGACTACTTACCTGACAGCTGATGTTAGCTTAGCTGTATTATCTGAAAGCATACTTATTGCTCCTTCATCCTCCCCTTCTATACCCTGGGTTTTGAGGAAGGGTTTGAAAAGATGAATAAAAGTAGTCATAATAAAAACAAGTACCACACTGCAGATACAGTCAGTACATTTAGAATCTATTTTCTCATAATGGTATTAATGTCTGGATTGCATTTTTCAGTTAGTATGGATGTTATATAATTGCAACACCAATGAACAAGAAATTGAAGCTTCTCATGAAATACGGTATTTCTAGTCCTACTTTTAAGATCTTATTATGCCTAAAATTCAGCATGCACTGAAAATTTTTGTCCGTGGGATGACACAGTGGGCTAAGCATCTCTACAAGCCTATTACACTTTACATAAAACATATACAGGTGATAAAACTTACCATGATACTTTTAAGTCTTTTGACTTCATCTTCCTGGGCTCTGTAAGATTCCAGTTCTTGCTGAACAGACTCGGCCACCTCTGGAAAAGGACTAATGCAATAGTCTGCATTAGGCTCAGTTAAATCAACAAACTGAAATACTAGAACCAGACAATAAAAACCTTTTTGGAAATAACAATACACAAATCATGCAGCAGTATGAAATCACGGAAAATAATGACATCTTACTGTAGGTTTACTTAAAATTTCTAAGATGTATTCACTGCTTTCAATAATTTTATGTAATTTTGGTAGGAACAATTTTGAGCTCTGTAACAAAGAGCTAATAGACAAATATCATGGACGATGCATACTGGCAATGATCATTCTTTATGTGGTGGGTTGACCCTGGCTGGATGCTATGTGCTCACCAAGTGACTCTATCACTTCTCTCCTCAGCAAGACTGGGTGGGGAGAAAGCAAGGCAGAAAAAACCCCCAAAGTCATGGGTCAAGATACAGGCAGTTGAAAAAAGGAAAGCTTATGTGTGAAAGCAAAGGAAAACAAAAGGTTTTATTCTCTACTTCCCACCAGCAGACGATGTCTGGCCATTTCTCAGGAAACAGGGCTTCAGCAGGCAGAGTGCTTGCTCCAGAAGACAAACATTTAAAAAAACCCCATTGAAGGCTGTACGTTTCCTCCTCCTTTCTCTTAACTTTTATTGCTGAACAGTGGCATGGCATGGCATGGCATGGCATGGCATGGTATAGTATAGTATAGTACGGTATGAAGTATATCTCTGCTCAGTTTGGGTGAGCTGTCCTGGCTATGCCCCCTGCCAAGATCTTGCCCACCCTCAGTCCACTGGTGAGGGGGAATGTTGGGGAGACAGNTTAACTTTTATTGCTGAACAGTGGCATGGCATGGCATGGCATGGCATGGTATAGTATAGTACGGTATGAAGTATATCTCTGCTCAGTTTGGGTGAGCTGTCCTGGCTATGCCCCCTGCCAAGATCTTGCCCACCCTCAGTCCACTGGTGAGGGGGAATGTTGGGGAGACAGCACCGATGCTGTGGGAGCACTTTTCAGCAGTAGCCAAAACACTGGTGTGTTATCAACACCTTTCTAGCTACCAATGCAAAGTACAGCACTGTGAGGGATGCTGTGGGGAAATGAACTCCATTTCAGCCAGGCCCAATACACCTTAATAAAAGCCCCCAAACTAGAAAATATTTTCAAATAAGATTAAAAACAGAACTACCATATTTGAAGAATACTTAGAATCTATATTGACTAAATTAATATAAACTGTATACCTTTACAGCTTACCTGCCCTTATGCTTTTGCCAGAATTTATCAGATGCAGTTAAATCGTAGGACTTCTTGTTCTTTTTCTTAGGTCTAGCACCTGCTGGAGTACTTTCCATTCCTGTTGATTCTTCCAAGTTAACTCTATTCAAATGGAAATCCTAAAATAAAGAAGAATCTTATGTAAATATTTGACAGTTTAATTGTTTATTCAGTCTTTTATACTCAACAAAATATCTTCTAGAATATTTTCTAAAAAAGTATTAACACAGCTATTTATTAGAACTTCATAAGGAAACAACTTACTAGTTAACTAGATAATAACAACACCAATATAAGCACTCCAAAATTACTCACAGTTACTGAACTGTGACCAGTTCAATACTAAACAAGGCAACAAATGTTAAGCAAAGACATTTGATTATCTCATATGCAAGCAGTCTTCTGACACTGAACTTTGAACACTGTTTTCTGCATAGAAAGTAAGCTATTTACCAAAGACCGTGCTCTAACAACTCTTCAAAACTCTGAAGGAGAGAAGTTTCTATGTTGCAGACAAAAAGTGTTTCTAAGGCTGAAGTTCTCTTACATAACTACAACATATGTATCAAAGCTACCAAGAAGCTCATGACATCAGCAACAGGATTATTCACTGTGAGAACTATTCAGCTACACCTTCACAGCTCTTTCCCTAATTTTTTAAGCACTAGTAAAATAGTGAATGCATGATAAAACAAAACTTCGCAACGAAGCTGCTATTTTTCCATATAGTTTTTCTTCTTCCACAGATGCATGAACATAGAAATCACATTGCTTTGCTAGAGGACACAATTATGCTCACGTCACCACACTGCTCCCTGTGGGTCTTCTGGTTCTTTCCCCCACTGCTGAAGCCTGCTCTGTATTTTCTGCAGCTTACCTATTCTCTCTGGTTTTCAACTGAGTATTAACAAATATTCCACTTGCTGACTTTGTCCTAGCCCTTTTCAAGAATATTTAAAACTTCAGAGGTGCTCTTTGCTTGGCAAATAATGATAGCATCAAATCTTCACCTACACAGAATCTGTTATGAACCTTTTAGAATAGATACTTTTTCCAGAAATAAAACTTCACTTTATTATTTTCATTAAAGAATACAGAAATGGATCACTGTGAGTGAAACTGTCAAAGTTTTAAAATGTTTCCAGTTATTCCTTGTCAGGGACTTAAATATTGCAAATGTTCCATGCCAGAATAGAAACAAAACCAAGTAGCTACTCAAAGGAAACACATGCAGTTGATGAGCGCAAACTTCATCTTACAAGACGTGTTTAATGTTTCAGCAAAAAAATAGTATTTTTCAACTACACTTATTTGATAAAAACTTGAAAAGAATTAATTTGATTGCAACTTTAGCTGTAATTTTTAATGGAGATCTATATTTTGGCTCATTTTAACCCACCAGTGACCCGCGTTTTCAAGTTAGTTTTGGCATTTACAAGCTTTCCTAAAATAATTCTTATTAATTAGTGTTCCTCCTTTCAACTCCCCATTTTGTTCTTATAAGGCTTTCTATCCATGCCTCCCATTTTTCTGTATCCTCTGATGAAAGGTTTTTTACTTAGAAATAGGAATCTTTTCATGTAAGCCTGTTTAAGTGTAGAAACAGCACGGTTATAATCTCAATGGATGCAGCACTCAACCTTGTGCCTGGGTAGTTCAACACTGCACAGAATTCCTAGACTATTGTAACTGAGACCTTAAACAAAAACCAATTTGTTTGAAAGTATACTTTACATAATCAACATGTTGGTAACACTTTCATGGTTACAATTTATGGCCTTTTAAAAGACTACTGCAGTTATTTAATGAAATATGCTCATCATGTGAAGTGTTTGGCAGGCTTGCCTTGCCTTTAAGGTGAGTAACTTGACTGGTTTTGAAATTAAACTTCTGCCCTTTTCATGGAACCACAGACCACTTGGTTACAATTTCACTAAAAAAATTCATAATCTTGTGCACTTTTAAGATGCAACATTTAACAAGTTGGTCCAGAGAAACTACTGAAGCCTGATGCAGTAGAGATAAATATCCAATGATCTTTGAGTAAGTCTTTTAGTGTCATTCTAATACCCCACCGTATTTGTAGCCCTAGTTGTCCTCAGTACATCTTTGATCTGCATCTTAATGAACTGAAGTCCTATCCCAACTCATGCCTGAGGCCACCTAACAGTACTTCAAAAAGCAATTCAATACTTCTACCTGCAAGTCTCTAGCCAGTTCAACACTTACTGGAGAAAACTTGGTGCAAATTGTGATTTTTTCAGATATGCATTTCCTGAAGAAACTAGGTCAAAAATTGTTTATTTGTGTAAAGCACCCTTAAGTTTAAGAGGAAAGGACTTGTGATAAGGAATTAATTACATAAAATAAAATTTACAAGTGCCCTAAAATATTCCATTAGTGCTGAAATATTTTCATCGCAGCAATGCAAGTTTCTGGACACTCTATGTGTGACTTTACAGTTCACCATCAACTTTGTAAATCAAGACATACGTGCACATGCATTTTTCATGTATGCCTCTAACAGTCTCAATAATAAATCCAAAATAATTCTCAAAGATAGATATTGAAATTATTTTCACAAATGACTCTCAGTACAAAAAGGCTTCCAGATACTAATTACTCTTACTCTTTTCTTTTTATTATTATTTACTCCACACCTATACACAAAATGCACAAATCTGAGGTAAACGGAATGAGCTATCATTCAAGTACATTTCTACTATTGGTTTTATAAAATAAACTTGAGGAAATAAAGGTAGCTTAAGGCTATCTATTTTTAAAAAAAAAAATTTTTAAAAATCTGTTTTAGATCCTTACAGTAGGATCGTATACCACTCTGCACTGAACACCTACACCACCTTGTGGAGAAAAACAGGAAAAAGTATTTTTAGAAGTTCAAACTAAAACCAAAATCGGTTTTAAAACATATTAAAAGCATTTATTTTTCAAAGTTGAATTGCACTTAATGGAGTTTGGATATTACATAACATATAGATCATGAGCTACTGAAGAAAAAGGCAGGATTGCTGAATTAGCTATCTTTAGATGATACTGAGATTTCAACTTTTTAAATATTTTAGAAATTATTGCTAAATAAAACTTCTAGAGAAAATCTTCCAAGTTGTTCTTTACTAAAACAACTTCCAAATAAAACAGACAAAACAGATTTTGGATTAAGCGAGAATCTGGTAACAAGTTTAACAACAAACTGAGTGAAAAAATAGTTTTGGTAACAAAATCAGATTTATCCTTACCAGAACATCATGTACTAAAGCTTGGTATGTCCAAGTATGATGTAGAGGAGTTGCTAAATCTATGTTTCTGTCAACAAGGACTAATAGGGGCCTTTGGAAGCTGAAAAGATGACACCGTGTTAGTACTTCTTTAAACATGGTTAAAACACGCCAGTAACATCCTGAGTGATATCAGCCACCTTCTACGTCGTATTTCATCATAAAAGCAAAACCGCCTACTGCTGAGCTACTCCAGCCTTCCCCAAAGTAACTGGCTCTGATCACTATGATAAATTCCACGAATCAAATCTTAGTAATGATAAAAAGATTATTTTGTTTTGTACTAAGTGAAATTACCAATATATAAATATCGAGCAGAAGTCGAAACACTGAACAACAACTAGCGTTTTAGGTATTAACCAGTACATCTTCGTGTGGATACAAATTTGAGTTCCAAACAATTGTTTCAGTGGGTAATATTTAATCCCCATTATGATCCTCAAATATAAAACCTCACTTCCAAGGGTTTTTAATTTCATTTTTCTCTTTGCTTGTATATAAAGTCCATAAAAAAATAAATTATGAACTTGTGAAACAACTGTGGTAATTCCATCAATACCCAATTTTGTGGTAAAAGAATGCATTCATGCCTAAAGGTCTTGAGTTATGGCCACATGAAAAGTATATAGTGAAGATAGGAAGACTGTGAGCTGACAGAACATTATTACAAACATTTCTCTTAAGCACGTTATTTCTACAAACCTGCCAGTTAAAGTGCATTTGAACAGAGTAAAAGCATTTAAATGCCATGCTCTGGATTTCCTTGCAGTAAGTATACTCAGAGTTAAATATATAATCTCAAGAACCTTAGTCACCTGATTCTGAAAAACCAAACTAAAGATCTGAAGCCATTCAACTGCTTAAACTTTCCTATGTTTCCTTTACCTTGCATTTTAATTTTGAGGGCAATGATGCTACACTATCAGGAAAACAAGCCATGCCTCTGAGGGAAAAGCAGTGCTTACAATTCAGTTCCCATGAAAATGAAGAAACTGGTATTTCACAACTATTCTCTCTCCTTTCAGTCTCATTCCTTTTGCCAGCTTTCATGGTTTTGTGCCTTTTATCCCAGTTCTGATTTTAATTTGAGATAAAAGTATGATGACTGTTTTATACCCAGTTAGGTGGTTAAAAATTTCCTTCAGCTACAGTCTTGCCAATACATGTCCTCCTTTTCATGTACAGTATAAACTCCTATAATACACCTTCCTAAGGCAGCCTGTGGAGTATTCAGTTATCTGGGGGCAACAGTATACAGGGATGCTACTGAGAACACATTATCAGATGCACACAAGCATCTTTAAAGGATTCAGACGGTCATGACTTTAACAGATCTTAATTATCCAAGTGGTAGTCCTCAAGCAGTCCTCCTCTGGTCAAGAGGGGGATCAGCTGAGAAACACTTGCTTTTGACATAACTAAACTGGTAACGGTGTTCACAAGCAAGAAAATGGGTCTTTCTTTCTTTTAAAGGAGATATATTCTTTTGCTAAGAAATACGTTCAGACATCCAACAGCATTTCATAGTCCTGTAAACAGAGTGTATTTGCAGAAGTTCGGCTCTTGCTGGGTTTAGAGACTGAACAAAATTAACTGGTTCATAAACTAATTTTTGACTTACCGTCCTAGGACCATACACTTACTCGTTATAAAAGTTTTAACACAGGTTATGCTGTGAGATTGGAAAACTCCCTTAAAAGTATGTAAATTCTTTTAATATAGAATTTGAACTAAATTCTTGTAAATATAGTTTTCAGTACAGTGGTGACTTACCCAGACAACTGAAATATGAAAAATAAAATTACTAACACAATACCTGAACTGGCCAGCTCCAAGCGTGTCACCTGTAAAAAGACTGTTTCTGGCATCTCTTAGATTCTCTCTGAGCTTCTTATCCAATTTCTGAGGAGGGGAAAAACAAAACCACTTTTAACAAACCAATGGTTTCCTAGTCTCTTCACATGATCAACATTAAAAGATTTATTGTGCTGCTTTTGTAGTTTATAAATGTCTTCACTGCAGGAAGACCAGATCCAGTGCACACAGGAAAGAAAGAAATCTTACATCTATTTTCTCCATCCAGCATTTGTATCTATGTCCAGGACTACACTGAAGATGTTTCCTTTATGTCTACTAATCTTCTCCCAGACAATTAGTACCCTTTCCCTGAACATGCAAGTAGAAAATACCAGTAGGAGGCATCAAGAGGAAACCACAGCAGAAGCAGCAAATTGGGCTGTCAGACACTGCCACACAACTGTTTCATAAAAGTGAGATTATCCTCAATATCAGTGCATGCACACTGCATGCTTAGGTTTAATCAGTATTATCATTTCACTGACAAAGAAGATGCGAAGAAGATGGAAGAAATGAACCACAGTGACTCCTAATGGAGACAGTTCTGTAGAGATTGTTAATTGTGATTTAGCTTGGTCATTTTATCCCTATTTGATGATCAAGTTCAATGTCAATTTAATTTGATATACTAAAAATGTCTTGTACTTACAGGGTTTCCCAGCAAGATAGATAAAAATTTCTTACTGATACACACAGAGCCCAACCGCCACTTTTTAAACCGTGTAGATGCATCTTAATTATAATGCCTGTCAGAAAACCTTGATAAACTCTAGTTTAGGCATAATTATTTATGTTTAAGTTTCTCATCATTTGATTCCCTAACATTACAGTTTCTACAGAAGTTCCATGGAACTGAAATCCAAGAAAGGAAAATGGATGTATCTCTTTTCCAGTTTTATTTCCTTCACAAGGAAAAGGATACAATGACACTAGATCTCTGCCTAGTACTGAGAAAAGTAAAAGTGATGTTTGGAAAGTTTTAAAGCAATGATAGGTGTTTAGAAAAACAGTTCTTACCACTGCCACCATTTCAGCTGCAGTTCCTCTTGAGCATCTGATTATAGGAATAGCGCCTAATAAAAGATACATTGACTTCTACGTACATTGTAATTTTCAGGTTCTACATTACTTTACTTTTCATAAACAATTTTTACTAACATTCTGAGATTAAATACAAACTTACATTAAACTTTTCTCTTGCAGTCTTTATCTATGAAACAAAAAATACTATATACAAATATTAAATAAAGTTTCACAAAAGTAAGTGAATACCCCATACAACAATTTATGAGAAATACAGTGTACACTAGAAAGAAAGCTAATGTACTGTGGAGGGGACAAACTATCTTGTACAGATGCACTAAAAGTTAGAAGTCCCTTGAACACAATAATACGTATTATACCACCACCACAATATATCTGTTACAACTTACTGCATGGTAATGCCATTTTCAAAAGCACATTTTCCATAGGCTTTTCAGGTTTCAAAATATTCATCTACTGTTTCTCACTTATCTATACAAATATGAAAATTCCAAACCCATAGAGTTTAAGTGACTGAGGAAAAGACATTGAATTTGTATCACACTAACACTTGAAAAAACTGAATAGGTCCAAGGGAATCTCTCTTGAACAGCGTGCCCCAGCAATCCCCAGCTCCCCTTGTTGGCCAGCTATCTCAGACAGACCAGTTTGAGTTAGAACTTAAGTTAAATGCCATCACTATGAAAAATATATCAGCTAAGCATCAAGGAAACTCACAATAAAATAAGTAAAATTAATATACCTTCCTATTCCTGGAGTGATTTCAGTTAGATCTTTGCAGGGTTTGTGTGAGGAGTTTTTTTCTTCTAATTCTGCAGGGTATTTTTTTTTGTTTGTTTTGGTTTGGTTTTGTTTTTTCGAGAATGACAAATCCAAACTCAAAGCACTATTATCTTCATTGCAAACTAGGATTTTGTTAGAACAGTGAACCCTAACCTTTGCATTTCAGTATTCTTCTCCCATTGATACTGAAGACTAAGACTCAACTCCCATGAAGGACAGCCTTTATTGTACTTTACAGTGATATAAAGCAAAAATTTGAGCAAGATCATTATACCCCTGTGAATTATTGAGATTTTGGTCACAGATTGAATTCTGCTTTTAATTTTCCAGACGAAATCACTAAACTTCTAGTTATCTCACTGATTATGGAACATATGCTAGAATTTGGAAACTTACCAAGTGTAACAAAAAAACAGAAGAGACTATCAACAATAGTGTCCATTATAGTTTCCATTTCTGTGTCTGTTATATCCGGTCGGTTAATGGCTAAAACAGTGTGGAAAAAAGAATAGGGTTAAATAAATTTATGCCACCTTAATACTGAGAAGGCAAACCTCTTCTAATCTGATGGCTGTTAGTAGTCAACAGATTTTGGTGCAGAAGAGATTACATCCTGAAATGCCCTCTTAGCACATCTATTAGTTTCCACCCCCTTTTTTTTTTTTTGAGAAAAATAATGGGAGAACTTAATTAATGCTTGCTGTGTAAGGTCAAACACTACACAATTATTTCCTAGTCTCTCTGACTGCATACATATCTTTTGGATTGTGTTAGTATTGCATTAACAAAAATTTACTAAGAAACATGTTCTAGAAGAGAAATGGCCATCCACTTGGCAAACATTTTTCAGGAAAAAAATCCTCAAAAATTACCTGTGTAGTTTAATTATAGTATGCAGTTACCTATATTCAAAATTTCTAAATCCCACCTCTTGTATGGAGATTCCTTTTTTTTCTCATAAATTTATTGTCAGTCTCTAAATTAGGGGTAATTCCCAAGTTATGAAACATTTTACTTGACATATAGGAGACATGCAACAACATTTCTCTTAAGGAACTAAACCTGACAAGAATATAAGAGCCAACAGGAAACATGAAACCAAATCTTACCACAGATCTCAAGTCAAGCAGTATCTCAGGATTCATGCGATAAATTCTATCCTTGTTTGTTTTACTTTACCTTTAAAAATTTCTCACATAATTACCCGTTTTATCCTCTTTCTTCAAAAATGAATTTCAAAGCTCTAAACATTAATAAGCCTTCCATTCTAAATTTATGCATGGCCAGCCACAACCATTCTCTAACTTTAGAGGTGCTTTTTTCCCCCCCATCTTTTCTCCTCTAAGAACTTCAGGGACATGGATTATATTTCAGCAACTAGACTTAGCAAGTCAAAGTTTTGACTAGGCTGACAGCAGCAATAGAAGTTTCAAGTTTCTGAAATACCAGCAAAAGAAAGGCAGACCATTCCAAATATCTTTATTTTTCTGTAATGACAAAGCTTTGAAATTCACTGGGGCTATCATTCTGTAGTTATCTTCAACTAATGGTCTCCCAGTTTACAGGGGTGAAAAAACCTTATTTTTACTCTCTTGCCTTTTCCAATTTTAAGATTTAATTCTCATCCTGTTATTATGTTTAAAGTACTCATTTCTGATGTTCCTCTAATCTGCATACTGTCAGTGCCTTCTAATTTTGTCTAACATGCACATTTTATGCGCATTTTCTTGTACCATAGCAACCAACACAGATACTCAATACTACTGCTCCTTAGGTCAACCTTTGAGAAACTTCATTATGAATCTCTTGGTAAAATGTTCTACCATGTTTTCTATACGTTTCTCTCTCTCCACTCAAACAAGCTTATGGGGAATGCATCTATTACAGAAAAGTAAGTGTAGGTCTCCTACATTTTCCTGTTGTACTATAAAATCCAACCAAATCGTAAAGAATGGTAAAGAAGCATTCAAATAGCATGAAACAGCATGTCTCAAATATCAACTTTATACCAGTATTACTCATTTACTCTTCCTTCTACACAGTCTTAGAAAAACAGAACCAGAGAGAGCCTGAGGGACTATCTAGTTGGTCCTCCTTTCCAAAGATGAGTTAAACCCATGTAATTTCTGTATCTAAACCAAGTCAAAGAGCTTCCCAGTCATAAAAATACCACAACGTTTACAGGTAATTTAATATTTCACTATTTTTAAAATCAGAAAGTGCTCCTAATATCTGATTAGAAACTTTCTTGCATTTAAACTCATCTTGTCCATTACTAAACAAAGAGAATGTATTGTGTCCTTTCTGTCTATGAAAGTCTTTCACATAATTGAAGAATTTTATCATGCTTCTTTGTCCTGACATTACCTCTCTATAAAAGCAGTCATACAGCCAAGAAATCACGAAACTGAAATGTAACCTTTCGTTTTGTTATATTTGGTTTTGGTTCACCCATTCAGATATATTTGTGGCTACACAGAAGTGCTGCTGCCAGAACAGCAGCCGTCTTTCAGTACCCTCAGATTTACATTGACTTTTGTAGATTATGAAACTGGCAGTCTCCTGCTATACTCTCCACAGGCAAAAAAGCCCACTTCTTCTTCACCTCTGTGTCAGATCTAGAACCCACACAATAAGACAGACTGGCTACTGAGCTCTAATGGAAAACTCATCACTCTCTGTGGGAGATCAGATTTCTGTTAGATGAGCTTTTGGAAACAGCCCACTTCTACATTGGTTTAAACATGGTGGCAAATTTCAGTGGCCCAAGAGAGGAAAAAAAGCCAGATAGAAACTGAGGGGAGCAAAACATTTTCAGTCATTTTAATTCAAATTCCTTGTTAGCATAAGGAATCTTATGACAGTCAGTTAAGTATCTTTATATACACAGGAACACATCACAAAACAATTATTATTAAAACTCTTAACATCAGGTTTTAGCAAAAAAAAAAAACCTGCTTTTCAAACAAAAACACCCCTTCATTCTGCCAATGGAATCAATCACTATTATTGATCCAGTTTTAAAGAAAGGTATTGACTTTGGATATTGGGCAAGAGAGGAGAAAAATATTACTGCAAAATATTAGACATACAGAGACTTCTCATCTCTGCCTGGTCACTAGGGAGTATTCTCTGCACCAGGAATTAGCTGTGTGACACTGTGACTACACTAAAATAATGAGGAGCTGCTGCAAAAATAGGACTATCTTGACTTCTGCTTCTTCCCTTGCACTGCATTTGTACATCACACAAATGAGTCGGTATTTTCTAAGGAATGAGTTAATTAAACACACACTGCCAGCTCTGAAATTACTGATTCTTATGTAAAAAGAGGAGAGGAAGAGCAAAACTACAGCAGAAGCAGTAAGACAACATACCCTGTAACATCCAGAGTAAGGGGCAGGAGTGGTGGAGTGGTAGTTCTCTGTACATTTATCACATTGAATGGGTCAGAGGAGTACATAAAAGCAGCACAATGGAGGGAGAAAAATCACATGGATAATTATGACAACTAGTACATATGTTGACTTGAGCTGTCATAGCACCAAGGCAACTGACCTAAGGCAGCCACTTGCTTTTGCTGCTAGGTTCCAAACCAAGTTGAACAGAAGTCTCGAGAACAAAAAAAGAGTTCCAGGAGGCTGACTTCACTTGCAACTCTGAAACTTTGTGAAGAAGCTGACATGTTTGGCTCACATGCTTGCAGAAGCAATCAGCATTGATAATTGTCTAGAATGCCCTTTCCCACCCATAGTGACTATCTACATGTGAAAACAATATGTAATTTTTCCAATATTATTTCTTGTATAAAAAGTTTTATTATCCATAAATGTCTATACCACAGTTTTGCTTTGTTATTTAAAAATACATATTTATTTTTCAGTATCACAATCACCATGTGATAAAGATACTGAAATGAATATCTAAGAACTGCTTCTTTCGTGACTTTACACATCTAACAGATTATCCTGAATTCTGAGCAGATCAAAGCAAAATGAACTAATTGATGGCTATTAGCTACAACTTCAAAAGTAAATTTCAACTTCAGACATTCTGGTATAATTTCTATATAAATTTACTTACCACGATATGAAACAAGTTCTTTGTTTTGGTTACACAATACAAACATATCATCTTCTAAAGTAATAAAATTAAGATACTGATCAAACACCTAGAAATCAAGGAATAATGGTCAGAATAGTCCAGAGTGAAGCATAAAACAAATATATATGTGATTAACTGCTGCTTGATTTTGAACATTTTACAGAAATACCTATTCAAAGAAATAAATTCAAGATATAATTTATGAATTAAAAAGCCTGTAAGGATTGAGCGATTAACACAAAATATTAGAGAACTGAAAAGTGCCAGAAGTGCCCAACTTCAACTGTTTCTGTAGACAAAATTTTAGCAGCCAAGTATGACGGAAAAAACACATATGGAGGACATTTCAATATTACAGGTTCACTTTTTATGAATTTGAAGGACTACAACATAATCAGCACTGAGCTCTCAGGCAGGAGAGAGCAAAGAGGGTAATATCTGAACAGTAAGACATTACAGCTCATGACTTCTAACTTTTCTGTAACACACCTGTACATTCAGGAGAAAAATTAAACTTCTCTATAGCATAAACTATTAATGAGGCATCACAGCCAAAAAACAGATTTAAGAAAGTTACTTTACAGTGCTACAGCAATTTCCTGCTGCTGAGGACCTAAGGCTTAAACAAAACTAGTAGTGTTCATTTATTTCACAACGGGTTCTTTCTCTTATGCCAGTAGTATTAATTGGAGTGAGAAAAAGTGAATGTATTTAAGTATATTACTTATTAATTTACAGGTTTTGGTACAGCCATTCAACAAAAATAAAAGTAAATCCCTAACACATGCCTTTAAATCATACAGGTATAGGAGTGTACTCAGTAAAAGTGTGTACATATGAAGTATTATTTCAAATGAGAACTGCACTCACACTGCTCTTTTTGTGTATTTAGGAGATAAAACCCCACTCCAAGATATATGCACTGAAAGCACTCATTCAGCTGATGAGATCAGGAATACTCTGAAACCACTGTATTTCCCCTCTTATCATTCAGCACAAAAGTCTTGCACCATTTGTGGAGTTTTGACAGCTGAAGTATGGTACTAAGCTGCATTACTGGGATGACTGTAGGGTCTGGTTTTTCCCCAGTATGTCTGAAGATAAGAATGCAGTAACACCTGTAATGGTGTTAATATTAGGGACTGGGGGACTTTCTTACCTTAGCCACTTGAGTTACTGCATTAGCACCTATAGCAGCATTTGCAATATCTTCCAGTTTACTTCTTGAAATGGCAGAAATAAAGTTTAAGTAGTAAGATTCATAAAGCTGGTTTCGAAGATCCTAAAAGAAAGGAAAATCACAACTCTTTCCTGAGTAAGTACTAATACATTCCTGACTAATTAAAAGAAGAAGTCATACTTTTACTATGTGATGTTACAGTTATCCACAGTCAAACTAAATCTTCAGAAGTGCTTAGCTGTCTCTTCATACAGCTCTGTACACAGTGTTTTGATTACATAGCCAGATATAAACAACCTAACACAGAACTGCAAAACAACAGGAAATGACATTTAAGCTGAAAGACAGCAATTACTAGTCCACACCTTACTGCTGTCCAAAAATACCTTTTGCTCTTCTCCTTCCTTTGGCAAAGATGTCAACCTACCATCTCCTTCCCAGGAATGTGAAAAATTGAGATTAGCCTAATCCAGTCTTCCCACTCAAGGCAGTATCAAATTGTGCAAGTGGTTTAGGATTGTGTCCAGTCAGGTTTTGAACCTCTCTAAGGACAGAGACTCTCCAGGCAATCTGTTCCAGTGTTCGGCCACCCTCATTAAAATAACTTTTTCTAATGTTAAATGGAATATTTGTACCCACTGCCTCTTGTCTTTTCACACCCCAAACTCTCTCTCTGAAACACACGAGATATATTTACCCTTCTACTTTCTGGGAAATTGAAGTTTTGCATAATAATATTTTGGGTAGTATTTTTCTGACAAATATGTGCTAATAACTGTCACACTCTGGTGAGTGCAGGATTACTTCACACACCCTGCTGTATGGACTCTTTTGAAACATTACACGTGCAAGTTACCTGGCACATTCTGTCAATATTTTCTTCTGTTGGCATTACAAAGTAAACAGCTGGAACATCTGGAATAGCATCCCGATCTGAATGCAAAAGCCTGACAGGAAGAAAAAGACATCTCTAATGTGTTGTTTCTCTGATATGTGTAAAATTATAAAAGTTAAAGAAACTGTTTATTTGTACAAACAAATATAATTTCCTACAATTTCTTTCTGTACTTAGCCCGAGTTTTAGCAAGAAAATAAATCACATTTGTATGTTTTGGCTGAATATATTAACGGATGTCTTCAAAGTTTATTCAAAGCTTGAGAAAAGGCTTTACAAATCTTCAAAAACAGATTATTCCTTCAGAGGAAGCTAAAATGCTGCATCCACAAAGTTCATATGTGAGCTGTTGACATGGTAAGAAACCACTGTATATTTCATCCTATTAAACTTGCCTTTCCTGCTCTAAGGCAAGGTGCTTAGACGTTTTTCTCACACTTCTGCTGATGTGTCAGCATATTAAACTGTGTTTCGATTTCTAGCCTTCACTTAGCAAGAATTAACAAACTTGTGAAAAACCAAATGTATGTTCAAAGTTTCTTCATGACTATTAACCACAGCTAAGGAATGACAATGGACTAGGTAAATGTAATCTGGGGAAAAAGAAATGAGAAATCTCTTAAAATAATACTTAAAGATTTCATATGTTTGACAGCAGACAAGTAATATCTGTGTGTAAAAAGATAAGCAAAGAACATACACAGTCCCATGAAACAGCTTGTGCCAATATAATTTTAACATATATTATAACAGAAGGATTTGTAGAGACAAATTCCAAAAGAATACCTAGTGGATAGTTTTTAGTTTTGAACAAGGGCCTCCTGAACTGAGCAAGAAATCCTACTGAAAAGTGTTTGGAACTCTCTCTCCACTCCCTGATTCTGAGTAATGCCATCTGATTTTAGGGACAAGTCAGTGTATAATCTTTATTTTAGCAATTATTTATTCACTGATTTTTCACTGATCTGCTCATTATTCTGGGGAACACTAAATAATGTTCTTTTTAGAAAAGTATTCCCAATTATTTAAAAGTACTTACAGATGCAAAGTGATCCCCATATCTCTTAGCTCTTTCACTGACAGCAAAGGTGAGATGATATCTTGGCCAAATCTGTCATAAATGAGAACCTGAAACAGATACACATTATCTTATAAAGTCCTGTAAAAAGTGGATACTGTAGAATACAGTTGGTACAGGAATTCAGGTTTAGGGAACTACTACCCTAACCTGAAAAACGCTTCAACATGTAAACATCTGCCAATTTATAATAAATCATTAATTTGTCATGGACTTCCATTTGTGCTTACAAATAAATAAAATATGAAAAAAAGACAAACAAAAAAGCCCTCAGCAATAAAGGGGGAAGAAGAATCATCACTTCCATCTCCTGAAAAATGTCTTGTCAAACAAAGAGTTTGCTGTCAGAAATTTGTTATTGTATGTGCAGAGTTTTTCTGACTGCATTTGTGAGAGAACAACAGGAAAATCAGATAAGAGAAAAAAGGAATTAGTGAAAAAAGAAAACAGATGAAGAGACAGAATATATGCTTTGTAGTAGCAAAAACTCCTCATGAACTACAAGTTACGTTTTAAAGGTAATAAAGCTAGCTTGAGCTCAGCTTCTTCAAGCTATCAATAGTTTTTTCATTTGTATCGGCTTCTTTCTGACTCCGGTGTTTTTTCAGTAGTTCTGATACTCAACTCTGTATATTTATAATACAGGGAAAAAAATTTGTACAAGTTAATAATATATTGAGAAATAACTGAGTTAATAATGTATTAAGAAAAATGAACTTGATTTAGTTAAAATCCGCAAATCTGAACTTTTCTGAACACTATAAAATTCTCCTATTCTGGTTCCAAAAGTTCTTACCTTCCATACTGGTTCTCCTGTGCTGTTTTTAACAGGAGGAACATTGAAGTTCAGCATACGTTTCAAAGCCACTGGAAAATAAAGCCAAATAATGCTTTAATCTCTTTACACCTCAACAACAGTGATTAAACACTTTAGCAGGATTTTATTATGTATTTCATTTGAGAGGAAAACCATCACAAAATATAAATGCAGGAAGTCACATTTTCATTATTTTTATGCAGCTTTGACTGACAAGGGGCTCACATCAGCTAGAATTTATGGGCTCCATAAGACACTGCAAAAAGAAAAGAAGCAAGTTCTAAAACATTAAATCTTCTTAGTTATGCAGGCTACATTCTAACATGGTTTGCCTTAAAAATAATTCCAGTATCTTCCTGAAGGTGCATTCTGTCCAGTGGGAACTAGTTTGCTTTATTCCCCGATCTGCTTTTCCTACCCCACAGGAACAACACTGTACACACCAAACAAAAAATATCTTTATGACTGACTAAAATCAGTACACAGTTTGAAAGATTTTGAGAACTCATATGAAGAAATTGCTAGTTTAAGGGGTACAAAAATACCCTTAGTTTACAACAGGAAAACTCTTTGAAACAGGAATGAACTTTCAATTTAACTTTCCATTCACCATACAAACCAAAGCAGATTGCTTCACCTACCTCTAATTTATAAATCTATAATGTAATGAATCCTTCCCCATTTTTAACAACACAATATGTGCTGCTCTCCCATCTTTGACTAGCAGCAAAAGACTATTTGTGCTATAGTGGCCATTCTCTTAAAACTCGTAACAAAATCATCACAGAGTTTTGCAAAGAGGAAAAACTTGCAGAAATTAGAGAGATGTATACTACTTAGCCCATAAATGGAGAGTGGTAGAAACAATTAACTTCTGACTCTGGCTGAATGAACATACTCAGTGCAGTTTATGGGATCTAAGTATCACAAGACATGTCAGGCTGGAGAGCACCTTGGAAGACCTCCAGTCCAACCTCCTGCCCAAGGAGGAGGCTCAGCTCTGAGGCTAGGCCAGGCTGCTCAGGGCTTTATCCAGTCAAGTCTCCAGGGATGGAGATGGCACAACCACACTGTGCAATCTGTGGCACTGATTGTCCTTGTGGAGAAAAAGCTTTTCCTTATATCGAGTTTGAGCATCTCGTTTATGTTATGCAATTTACACCTGTTGTGCTTCACCCTACTGCCATACACCACTACAAAGGGGCCTGGTTGCATCTTCTCAGTGATGCCCATAGATCTTGGGGAGCTGCTGTAGGGTCCACCCTGAAGACACCTGGAGAAAACTCCAGGCAGAACAAGCCTTAGTGCTACAGCCTCACCAGAGCCCCTGACCACCTTGGAAGTCCCTGCTGACTCCCTCCAGCTGATGGTCCACTGGGACCCCTCACAGGCCTTTTCGACAGAGCTGCTCTCTGGTCTGGCAAACCCTCACACTGTTGCCTGTATGTGCAAGGGGTTCTTCCTTTACAAGTGCAGGAATTTACATTTGTCATTGTTAAATTCCGTAAGATCTCTGCTGGCCCATTCCTCTTGCCAATCTAGGTGCCTCTAAATGGCAGCTCTGCCCTCAAGTAGAAGAGATTCCCCTAGTTTGCTGTCACCTGCACACTTTAATCAGAGTACACTCTGACTCATCTTCCAGATGACTGATAGACATTTTAAACAGGAGAGGTCACAGAATACACTCATGCAGTGCTCCAGTTGTTACCAGCCTCTAGGTAATTATGTCTGATTAATTACAACTCGCTGAGCCTGACTATCCAACCGGTTTTTTTTATGTAGCTAGTTGTTCATTCATCTAGTCCATTATACCCTAACTTGGCTATAACACCACAGTGTCAAAAGCTTTGCTGAAGTCAAGGTAAATTACATACTCTACTGTCCTGTTGCCTACAAATCCAGTCATTTTATCACTGAAGGTAATTAGGCTGGTCAGGCATGATTACCATACATAAATTCATGCATGCCTTTTCCTTCATGTGATGAGAAGTATTTTCCAATAGGATTCACTCAGTGATTGACTCCAAAGTGACACTGAGGCCTGGAAGCATTTGTAGGTGAAGACTGAGGCAAAGGCAGCACTGGTTACCTCAGCCCTATGTGTCTATCACCACTAAATGACCAGCTCCATTTAGCAGTGATCCAACATTTTTTCTTATTCACATTTTTGCTACTAATGTTGCAGCAGAAGCACTTCTCCTCTCTCTAGATACATGCTGCACAGCTCACCCTCCGTGGAACTTTGCCTTTCCTAACACCATCTATCCATGGCCATGCAGTGTTTCTGATGTTCTGCTTCCTCCTGTGTACTGCCCTTTCAAATGACATTACTAGCAGTGAAACATGAATGTGAGAAAATCCAAGCTAGCAGTGATTGCTGAGTCTCACTGGACTCCAGTCTTCCACTTCACACTTTTTTCTTCTTTTTTAAACACCGTGGAGCAGCCCTGAAAGTTGATTACAGGCTGCTCCTGGATTCTTTGGCCCCTCACTGCTGATGCCATCTTCAGCCATGTGAGACATTTTACATGAAGCTGTGTGGTTTTGTACTTTGGTACTATTGGAGCTGAAGCAGCTATATTGCAGAGTTTATCATCTAAAGTAAAACTTGGCATAAACTCTCTGCTAAGAAAGAGTAATCAGACTAGTAATGTGCTGGGACAATCATGTCAACAGTCAGCAAGTGTCTGAGTTTCTTTTTTTGTATTCACATTGCCATTTCATTTACATTAATGCTGAATGTTCTCTGGGGCAAGGAACAGGTTTTTACTGTGCTTGCACAATGATATGCTTTGGTTATGAAACCAATCCTGGTTATGAACCAGGATAAAGGTCACAACAGATGGTGCACATGCATGTTAATACCATCACTAAATGATAAGAAACCTTTTTCTGAGTATCTTTTAGTTGTTCAATCTAGCTCCCAACAGAAGACAACATGGATTCAGTTGTACAGGCTGATTGAAATAATCAAGTAACAATTGTTGGTGACATGGACAGTGGGACTGAGTGCACCTTGCTCAAGTTTGCCAATGACATCAAGCTGTGTGTGGTCACAAAATTACAGAACCATTTAGGTTGGAAAGGACCTCCAAGATCAGTGAGTCCAACCTTTGACTGATCACCACCTTGTCACCCAGACCACAGCACCAAGTGACATGTCCAGTTGAACACCTCCAGGGATGGTGACTACCACCTCCATGGGCAGTCCATTCCAATGTTTAACCCCTTCCATGAAGAAATTTCTCCTCAATAAACTGGAGAGAAGGAGAGCCATCCAGAGGCACCCTGACAGGCTTGAGAGGTGCGCCTGTGCAAACCTCAGAGAGTTCAGCAAGGCCAAGTTCAAGTTCCTGCAGCTAGGTCAGGGCAATCCCAAGCACAAATCCAAGCTGGGCAGAGAACAGATTCACAGCAACTCTGAGGAGGACTTGGGGGTGTTGGTGGATGAACAACCAAGAAACTTGACGTGACCTGGCAATGTGCACTTACAGCCCAGAAAGCCAACTGTACTCTGGGCTGCATCCAAAGCAGCGTGGCCAGCAGGGTGAAGGAGTGGATTCTGCCCCTCTGTTTTCCTCTGGTGAGATCCCACCTGGAGTGCTGTGTCCATATTAGGGCCCGATATAAGAAGAATTTGAACCTGTTGGATTAAGTCCAGAGGAGGACCACCAAGATGATCAGAGGGTTGGAGCACCTCTCCTATGAGGAAAGGCTGAGAGAGGTAGGTTTGTTCAGCCTGCGGAAGAGAAGGCTCCAGTGAGACCTTACAGTGCCTGCCAGTACCTAAATGGAGTTACAAGAATCCTGGAGAGGGATTTTTCACAAGAGCATGTAGTGATAGCACAAGGGGGAATGGCCTCAAGCTAAGAGAGTAGGTTTAGATTAGATACAAGGTAAAAATTCTTCCCTATGAGGGTGGTGAGGCTCTGGAACTGGTTGTACAGAGACCTGTGGATACCCTACACCTGGAAGTGTTCAAGGCCAGGCTGGATGGGGCTTTAAGCAACCTGATCTAGTGAAAGGTGTTCCTGCCCAAAGCAGGCAGTGAATTAGAATGAGACGATCTTCAAGGACCCTTTCAACCCAAACCACTCTATGAACATGGTGAAACAGAATAGAAAAGAAAAAAGCTGTACAGAAATGAGCTCAAAGAAAATGGGCTTTATTAGAAAGTCAGCAAAGAGAAGATAAGCAAAGGACTGCAGAGGAACATCAAACAGCACTATCAATGGTAGATGGCACAGGAATGAGATTACAAAAAGTAGACTGGCACCAAAAAGTGAAGCATACTAGTAAACATTTAAGGTCCACAGAGACTGTGACTGAGAGTTTTAGGCAGATGATTTGAAACATTTCATGCTAACTGAAGGCATCCAGAATCCTCCATACCACCAAAGATACTGCAATTGTCAAGGAAAAAATGACATGATTACAGCTCAACTACTGCCTACAACTTTGGCAAGCAAGGGAAGTAGAGGACTACAGAGTTGACATCCCCTGTGCTTTAGGAGTATGTTCGAGGCTTTACAAAGCAGCATCAAGGCAGAGAAGAATCAATTAAGGACTCTCAGCAATGTGTAAGAAGGGACTAAATAACAAACCTTTTACTTACAGAAATCTTCACGCACAATCAGTTTAGTTGTTAATACCGTATTCTAAGTTTCTTGAGGGTCAGCACACGCTCGGATGCCCCTGTATTGTCTTAACACGAGCATGACAACAGCAGCTTTATTTTTGCACCATTAAACACTATTTCCCGTCGATCCTTCCCACGGGCAGAGGGAAGCCGAAACGGAGGGTGCGCTCCCACGGCCGTGGGAGAGGGCACCGCTCACGGCCCAGGCCCGGCCAAGTCCCGCCCCGGGGGCGCCTTCCACACCTCGACGGCACCTACGGCCACGTCCCCGGGACCTGGGGCCCAAGCGGGGCCGGGGTCCCTCTGTGAGAACTGCGGCCCGAGGCTCCGGAGCCCCGCCGCCCCGGGCCCGCNCGGCCCGGGGCGCGGGCCCCCCGCCGCCCGGGGCCCGCCGCTGCAGAGGCGAGGAGAAGGCGGTAGAGAGGCCGCCACCCCGTTGCTGGGAGACCCAAGCCGGGTGAGAGGGCGCGAATCCCCGGCGGAGGCGCGGCAGCGCCCGCAGCCCGCCCCGGGGGCCAGAGGCAGGCGCCGCGGCGGCAGTGTTCGGCCGGCCCCGCTCCCCGCCCGAGAGCCGGGAGGGGCCAGTGCCGCCCGCGCGGC
>VXAZ01010253.1:89972-117240 GCA_013399875.1 Gymnorhina tibicen
CCCGCCCCGCCCGCCGCCTGCGCAGCCGCCGCGACACGTGGCGGGCCCTGAGGCCGGGGGCGGGCCCTGAGGCCGGGGGCGGGCCCTGAGGCCGGGGGCGGGCCCGGCCCGGCTCCTCGGCAGCGGCGCGCCAGGAACGCCCTCTTACGATTGAAAACACGGGCCTGTGCTTTGCCCCGGCTGAGGACAGGGCGGGGACGGCCTTTTCCATCTTTTTTCTATTGAGTAGGTGGTAGTTTACGCTCTCGGACTGAAGTCTCAAGAAGAAATAACTGAAACAGCTTTGCTACGATCACCTCATAACTAAATGAAAGGACTGATGTTTCAAAACCAGGCATCTAGCTACAAATAAAGTCACGTAGTTTTAGTGAGTTATCCCAACGGAATAGTCACAAGTTTGCTTTCCTCTGCCTCAGGACGCAGGCTGCCCACAGGCCCCGCTCCTTCATGCCCTTGCAGCAGTCATACAGGGGAAGAGCCCCACTCGTCCTAACTCAGCTTTGGATACAAAGGTATCTGTATAAACGTGCCATATACACCTTTATATAAATCTACAAGTACACAAATGAAACTGCAGAAAATAGTGATAATACTTCTAGGGCTAAAACCCATTAAATCAACAAAATAAAACCATGGAAGCTACATATTTAACCTTTTATTGCACTTTGAACATATACATGGTGTTTCCCACAATTACTGATTATTTCAACACTGATGCTACACCTGCCATGTAAAATGTTGCTTCAAGATGCAACAGTTCAGGCACTGAGCCTGCAGTTCAAGTTAGAGCTAAAAATATTTACAAAATTACATTTTCTTGCATAACATTCTAAATACCATCACTTTAAACAATGTTCTTTTTATGTAATACAAAAATCAGAGGGTTACATTGTAGTTTTTTTACAAACATTAAAATTTTGAAAATGAGTTTCTGTATACAGGATTTGATACTTCAAAAGTTTTTGCATGTTAATTTTTCTTTTGTCCAACTGGAAATTCCCTTAGTTAAGAAACAGTAAAGCTTGAACTTTAAACATGTTTGACCATATAATACAGATTCAAGATATGATTTTCAAATTTATTTTGTAGGCTTCAAAGTTGCAATTCCTTCAATTAAAATCAGATTTTTTTTTGGATACTATTTTCAAAATGCATATGCAGAATGTGAGTGTGAATTAACTAATACTCTCAAAATCCTCGTTTTCAAATCCCAGGACTTAACATCTTAATGAAAAAAATCAAAGCTGCAGCACACAACAGTTTAGACTTATACTATAAACAACTTTTTTCTTATTTGGACTATATTTCACTCTTAAATCAGTTTAAAAAGGCTAATGGCTTTTTCTGGTAAGCATCCTCTGAATGGGTAAAAAAGCAAGTCACAGAAATTTCTTCACACATAGAGCTAAAATACTTGAGAGTGTTTTTTCTATTATTGTTCTATTATATGCATTGTTAAGGAGACCATACTAAACCCACTAATACTAATATATTATTGTTTAGTAGAAAATTATCACTCTAGAGAATAAATAGCTTATTTGATTTCCTAATTCCAGATGGAAGCTAAGGGTTTGATGCAGAAACTGTGGGGTGAAATTCTTTGGCCAAACACAAAAAGGACTGCAGTAGTTCTTTCGTGGTACTGACAAATCTTATAGAAGATGCAGTTTCTATAAGAATATATTTAATACATAACTAATGCGTATCAGTTATTCTCCCTGTGTTACAAAAATACTGAAAATAAGCAACCTCCCTAATTGCCAGGTGTGCCTAAGGTTATGTTTATGTAAAATGAAAACTACCCCATAATATTGCACTTCAGTGATCTGCTATAAAAATATCCATGGTCCTTATAAACTACATAAATTGCTCTTACAATTTCAAGACAAGGGAGACATTCTGTGTTTGGAAGTTAGCTTATTCAATGGAATTCTAATGAACAGTTCAAATAAATTTATGATTGGTCTATATAAATAAATGCTGAAAATGAGGCAATTCCTTTCTATAGCAGCATTTAGGAATACAGCTTGAATATATCAAGTATTATACTGGAGTGTCTAGATAGAGCTGATCAAACCAACAGAAAAGGAAAGACAACTTGTCCTGTATGGGTACACGTCAGTATTGGAAAGTGGGAACAAATTCTGTGCAAGAAAAACCCTTTCAAGCAATATTACATACTATGTGATTTTAAAAATTCAGTGTTTGGATATGGCATCGTATAGCAGATTGTTTTTAAAAAGTTAACGTTTTTTACACCTGACATATAGGTTAGTTCTGCCTTTAAATAAAAACCTTTCAACCGCTGAGTTCAAAACTAATAAGCAATAAAAGGTGTGAACTCTTATTTTTGTAATCTCAGGTATGTTTTGAAGCCTTTTATTCACATTATTTTATTATTTTTTTCTCCAGTGAAGGTTTTAAAATGCAGTTGATTTAGTTCCAGGTTCTGAACAATTTCTCTTGCCACTGCAGGTACCAAAAGTCCATGAACTGTCCTTTAAAATTACTCACATTCTGCTTGCTACTTTTGTAATTTCTGTACTTCTCATATGGAAGAATAACATTACAGAACACATTTATCTCCAACTAGGCAAGAAAAACAAATACTGCACTGAGTACACCACTCATTTTTAAAGTATAATATTATATCTGCAGGAAACTCATTACATTTTAAAAATACAAACATACAATATGAATCCTTATTATGTAAACAAATTTGTGCCAAACCACTCCCTATAATGGTAATAAACCATTCTGAAGGCTAAGAATACAAAGCAGTTATTGGCAGAATGAGAGTCAAAAATTATGCAAAGATCAGAAACACAGAGTATTATTGAAGAAGACACTGAGAAAATGCTTAGTATATAAACAGTCAAATTACATGCTCCAAGAGATCATGTTTATTTTAAAGAAGACTTATATATGCTTTGGCCAATAAGCAAAACCCACTGCTAATCCTGTCTTCATTTCTTGTAATGACAAGACTAATGAGATTAGATTGTTCTAGCCATTAGAAGTAGTGAGAAATGTCTGATTTAATACTTGCAATAATTTCCTTACTTTCTATTATTTTTTCAGAAGCACCTATCCATTTATAATTACTGTGGATGTACTTTCTTGCCAAGGTATTCAAATATATAGCAATCCTGTTTATATTTTCAATTCAAACCAAGCTATATTAATAAAAAAGTATATGATTACTTTTCAGTATTTTGAAGAATGTGGATACACATAGATATACACAGATACATATGTATCTATATTACATCTATAGCACAACTTATGTTCAGGACATATAGTACAGGTGGTCAAAACTGACAGAGGGAAGTAGTAATTTCAAAACAGAGAGCAGCATGCATTTAAAAAGAATGTACTTAAATGTCCTTTTAATTTCATAGTTTTAGCATGAGTAACATTAAAGTGTTGCTGTGTAGGAATTTCACTACTTAACTTTTACAGCTTAATGGCCCGGCCATTTATACAAATTACTGCAGCACTAACATATATTTTATACAGTGCTCAGAATGCATCTATGATTGAACAAGAACAGTTTAGAATAAAAGCTAGAAAAGTATCAGGCCCAGACAAGATTGACGGTAGACTGCCTTTAGTTTAACGAAGAGCTTTAGTGCATGGTCGTAGGAAAATATTGACTTTAATGGAAGATGAGTTTACATGCTCTAATGAGCAACAAACTTCTATTCTTTCATTCTCAACAACACTAAGTTTAACTCCTGTGTTTCACTATGAAAGGCCAGTTATTGTTGCATGTTCAAGATTTACTTCTGATTTTTACTATTTTGGCTCTATGAGTAATTAAAAATTAATGTATGACAATAAAATGCAGAAATGTGCAAATGTCAAAGATCTTGTTAAACAGAGACACAAGTTCAATCTGATTGTGTTCTTGCACTGTATTATTTTGCCCATATTTTCTCCAGACCTTTAAAGCACTAGCCACAACGACCGTAAAACTACAAGTATTTTAACTTTCCTAGGTTTCTATGAACCACTGGAATGTAAATGAATCAATACAAAACAACTACTGAAAAAAATATACATGGAATTAAAGAACTGCATCACAGTTTTACGCAAGACAATGCTCTACAGCAATTATCTTCAAAATATACCTGATTTGTTTATGATAAATAAGTTACCTAAGTATTTGATACAGTCCACGTACTTATCTGTTACAGAGTTTGGTAACATTTCATACCTGTCTACAGCAAAAGCTACTTCAAGAGATGGCTGACTTTTAGTTGACTTCAGAAGGAAAATTACTGAAAAAAATTTTTTTTTATTTCAAAATTGTATTCCATCTCATAACATTACAACTTTTAGCATAATTTTGGGGGAAAGGTCAGAAAATACCAAAAGCATGTTGTCCAAAAATACAGTAGAGAATGGAAAGCAGATGTTCCTGCAGAAAACTCAAGTTTCCAACATTCAGTTTAATAGCTAAAATACTTATTCCCTTTCAACTCTTAGTGTGTTTCCGATAGTGAGCTCCATTTTATTTTTGAACTGCTGATATGTCTTTGATACAGGAAGCTCTAAGCAATTAAGAAGTCTCTTTCCAATGGGATACCTTATATGCAAAAATTTAATAGTAGGTTCAGGATCAAAACCAATGGATGGTATATAACAGGAGCCTGTTACGAAGAGCAGAATATCCTCCAATGTCACTACAGACTCACCACCTAAAAAAAATGGATTAAGTTTTATCATTGATTGTCTATTACACATAATCCATTACCCTGAATGTTAAGTGCTAAGAGGAAAAAAACCCCACATGAAATCTAATCAATATGCTGAATAAATATGCAATTATATGGCTACCTAAGAAAAAATTTAGCAAGAAAAAACCATTTCAGTTAGTTCTGAAAAATCTTAAGTGAATACAAAAATCTCTTCTGCAAGAAAAAGACAGAAAACAGTGGCCTTTAAGACTTTAGACAAACTATCTAATAAAGGATTTTTCTGTATCACTTAGGTTGTGTTTTAGATTTTTTTTTTAATTCACAGGAGTCCTAGATCCAATCTTTCAGATATTTACCCCTCTAAAGTTTTGGGCAACAGTTTCAGAAATTCTAATTAGTAAGAAAGAGGGGGAAGAAGGAACAATTAGGAACTGATAGTGACTACAAAACCTTGATTTATTTACCTCACTGAACTTTAAAAATCTAATTCTGTATGTATACCAGCAACTAAATAGCCTGGACATGGAAGGAGAGGATTTTTAAATAAAAAAAAAAAAAAATTAAAAATTACTTACTTTCCACATCTTGCAAATAGCCCATCCAAAAATCAGCACCTTTAAGTTTATTTACATCTGATGAGGAACAGATTGTAAAGAGATCATAAATAGTTTCTGCTGAAAGTCTTTCGGGTTTGTGGCACAATATGCTGGAGAATGCATCTGGGTGCATTTGCATTTTCTCTAGAACGCCAAGAGTTTTCAAACCCTGCCTAAAACTAGGAGAGAGGGGGAAAAAAAAAGTGACCACGCATCAGAACGCTGCATTTTATAAAGCTGCAAATGGGATATCATAGATCTTCCCCATCAGCAGTCTCTAAATATTGTCAGTAAGGTTACATAGTACTCCCATTTTATCTCGGAAAATGCGTTTAACTTTCATTTTAACAATCTAAATGCTTCTGTGGAGCTTTTTGGGGAGATGAAAGAAATACTAGTGATATGTAGAAATTAAACTTATTTCCTGGTATTTGACTGTATGTGCAAGGTTTACTTTTAACCTATATATGAAAACATAGCAAATCTCTTTCTTACATATAGCTCTTTGGAAAACAGCTTAAATTCCTTGTCCATAGACAAAATGAGTTGTCTTAAAAGATAGCCTTCGCTTGGCTTTTGCAGTCTACATGTGCTTTTATTTCTATGCTATTATTTCTCCCTGTGGCAAATGCAGATAAGCAGCATCCTGGGCTGTACTAGGAATTGTGTTGCCAGCAGTTCAAGGGAGGTGATCTTTTTCCTCTGCTTAGCAGCAGTAAGGCCATGCTTAAAGTGCTGTGTCCAGTGCCAGACTCCCCAGTACAACAGAGATATGGACATACTGGAAAAAGCCTGGCAAAGGGTGACTAGGATGATTAAGGGACTAGAGCATAACCCTATGAGGAGAGGCTGAGAGAGCTGGAACTCTTAATCCTGGAGAAGAGAAGGTTCAGGTGGAACCTTAACATGTAGAAGTATCTGAAGGGAATGTACAAGGAAGTCAGAGACAGGCTCTTTTCAGTGGTGGCCAGTGGCCTGGAACATTTAACAGCTAAAATAACCAACACTCTAGTTACTCTCAGTCCTTCATTGTGACAAGTAATTTCTTGTTCTACTCACTTATACACATCTTAAGCCCATCTCCCAAAATGCACAAAACTGCACTACCTCATAAACAAATGGGCTAATTGTTATGTTTTACTTTTTAATTCACTAGTTTAAAAATACGATATAGATTGTTCAAACATGCCAGAGGGCCTTGACTGAAACACTAATTGCTCTGACCTTCATTAAAAAAAATCCTCACATTAACAGCTAGTTTTCATAGCTCTTGGAGACTGAGTTGATTCAAATTTGTCAAAGAGAACACTATATGTGAAGTTTAAATCAACTCTATGCTTGTTAGAAAAATGAGCATCCAATACATTTTACCAAGCAGATGAAGAATGCGAATTGGAAGGGCAGAGACCAATCAAAGAACAGTCAAGAGCTGCAACTTTTCCAGCTAATGAGGTCATCACTACCTCACAGAAACATCAATGCAATGCTTATGTTCTAAGCAGCCAACTTACACTTGTTGACACTACTGCACTCCTAATGGCACACACAAACTCCCTAACTGGAACTCTAGAAAACTCATTTGAATTCTAAACATATGTTAAACATTTCTAAAATTTAAAGATTCTAAATTTGAGCAATTCTGAATTAGAAATGAACATAAGCTAGAGAAATTTTATAGTGCAAAGGTCTTTGTGATGCTGCAGTTTAAAAACTGTGAATCTGCCTTCTTCATAAGGTTGAAAAAAGGAATGTGGCCAAGGAGAAGTGGAACAGAGCAGATACGTAGAAAAATAATTTCAGTCTTTCAATTTAACTGCCTAGGTAACAGTTGCTACTTAATTAACTGAAAATTACAGTACACTTCATTGGTTTAAGTGGAGAATAAGTGAGAACATATGAAAGCTAGTTTTGGCAACGTATTATTTGGTATTTCAGTGAAAAAAAGAACCAAAAAGTTTGAAAACTCAAAACAAAACAAACCTTTCTAAGGGTAAAGTAATTCTCTTGATTACATGATAGATCAATATGTCATTCACCAGCACGTTCTTATCACACAAAGCTGTTACAGGTCTTAAACATCCAGCAGCAGCAAGGAATTCACAGCAGTCCTGTAGTGTAGACTGTAGACTGGACAGACTATTGGCATATTTTATCTGCATAAAAAGATAAGTTAGGCAGTTGCTTACTACATGCGTGTATACATATATGTGTAAATAAGCTTTTTAATTTCAACGAATTTATATTCAGTAAGTTCTTTATGTCCAAATAGAGTCTTGAACAAGAAATAAAATGAAACTTATTGCATATTACCATTTGTATTGTTTGTGCTACATCAACATCAGCAACATCTTCCAAAGCTGGCTTCACATTCTCTGGACCATAGACAAGGCAATCAAACAGTGTTTTGGAAAAGAAACCAGGAGACGGACCACCATGAACCAGAGAAACGGCAATCATTTTACCAGCTTCAAAATAAAGATTTTCTTTTACAGCTGCAAATAGAAAAATATGTTTACTTTATACGCATAGAAATGATTTCTGATTTTTTAATAGAAAATGTCATAGTGTATCACAGGGGGTCTGATGCCGGTCAGCACCGGTGTGCCGTGACCTTCCTGGAGAGAGAGCGTCCTGCACAGAACAGCTCTCCCAAGGGCGCTGGCAGCCTCCCTGGGCGACAGGGGATTGCAGCAGGGGTAGCGATTCCTCAGCTACAAGGGATTCCAGCTCTTGTGATTCAGCTCTTTGCAAAACCACCCAAGGCAAACTCGGGGACAGAGAGACAGGAGCCTCGTACGGCAGTTCCACAGAGGCAGCCTTTATTGTCCAGCCACCCTGCAAAGGGAAGGTCGGTGACAAACCTCCCTGATCAGTGGCAGGGGTGGGATCTTTGTATGGGAAAGGTAGGGGGTGGGGTAGAAACCAATAGCCAACGGGGTACCAGGTATTACCATAAAGAAATAAGCCATGTTGGGGGTGGTTCACTTTGTCACCCTAACCGCGAGGAAAGTTGCTTATCTCTGAGGAGATTCTTTTGGTGTACAGCCCTCCTTCCTCCAAGGGAGTGCAAAGGCCTCCTGTGCCAAGGCTCGAAGCCCTCCACAATAGTGCTGTTTTTTCTTAATGACTTTTGCTATCTCCTGATAGTTCAAACTGTAAGACCACGTTTTTACACAGGAGTACCACGTTCTTTTACACCAACTCTTCAGCCACTATCAAGGTTTGGGAGATGAAACTTCCTCTTCCACTTTACACCCAATGCATATTTAATTCTAAAGCATAAGAACTCAAAGAAGCTAACTTGGGGTCTTTGGGAAGCACGCTATGAGAAATAATGTTCTAGAAATTTGAGGAAAGGAAAATAATTAGCAGAGAAAGTGAGTCCAGAAGAAGGAAATTCACTTAAAGAGAACAAATACACTAATTAAAAAGTTCCTAGTCTAGTTATATGCTATATGTTTTTCATGGTTGTCATCAACTTCTCTAACTAACCCAAATTTTTTAAATTACAAATCCACACACCATCCCCCTTTAGAATTGAAAAAATAAAAAAATCAAACCTCAATTTTTATCCTTCAGAACTACACTTGTGAACTGACACTCATACTGGCTGAAAATTTAAAAAATGTTTTAAGTTATATACTTCTCAGTATGTTTTTGAACAAAGCAACCAATTACCTTGAAAATCAAGGGACAAGTTCTTTTCAGAAGAGCCCTCAAACAATGATGAGTTCTGAAGGTGAAGCATTAATAAGTGGAAGAAATGGTGTTTTGATGCAGCAGAAGTATTTGTCTTTGATCTATTTTTGCAGTTTGAGAAATTTACTTCAATGGTGTTTGTAGGACTGAAGCTGCGCTGTCTAAATCCTTTTAAAGCAGTACTCCAAATATTTTCTGCGTTGATGTTAAGTCTTGTTGTTTTTGTTTTAACTTGTACCTTTAACTCCTTCAGTATATTACAGACTTCACTTCTTTGCTCTCTTAAATGCCTACAAGAAAATTGCATGTATTTTCAGACGAAATCTATGATTCATAATTAGCAACAGTTATAAAAAAAAACATTTTAACAGTCTATTAGGAAGAACACTTCTTCAAACACTGTGGCACATTCAGGTATTGCCTAAATTATATCAGTGAAACATTCAGTATAGATTTAAAAAATGTTAACACTGTAGTGGCAAGTTTTAAAGTACCTCTAAGAACCAAAAAAAGGAGGTAGAAATCATTATCCTGGTATTAAAAAGAATAGTGATTTTCTTAATTCAGTGACTCCAACACAGTGCCAAACAATTCTCACACAATGAGTCGACATTTAAACAATGTGAAAGAAACAAGTGAGAAACTAAGGAGTTTACCATTTCATGTTAAAGATGTTTTGCAACCAAATTAGAGTAATTCTTGTCACTATAATAAAAAATGTATCTGAGTAGGAAGAAAGTTCTCATTTAGAAAAACAAGATGTTTTCTTTGTTTTCTAACTTGCAACCAAAACTATATAAAATACTGTATCTACTAGAAATAACTTACTCCCTCATCAGAATTTTTAGCACATATGGTAGAATCCATAAATTACCTACTCACAAGAAGATAATTAATTTTATGTCCTTAAACTGAATAATCTATATTAAAACATGTTATTTTAGCACTGACTTCAGTACAATCATGAACTATTCATATGGTACAAATACAAAAACATTAAAAATTTAGGACATGTCTAAATAGAAGAAAGCAATTAGGATGCTTTTTATTCCCTATTTTCTAAAGAACATTTAGCCATGCATCAGTAAGGGCAAATATGCATTTCTGGGTTTTGACCCCCTCATTACCTAACATAAAAATTCTCAGTAGGTTTCATTCTTTTCTCCTCACATCCCTCTAGCATTTAGAAACAGAAGCCTTTCTCAAGCTATGACTTCAGGTTTTAAGTGTATACTCATCTCATTTTTGCAGTGACTATAAACATATACACACACAAATATATATAGATACTATATATACTCACACAGAGAAATATATATGGATACTGTATACACACACACAAATACACATGGATACTGCATACACACACACACACACACACACACAGAGACCCTCCCCCCTGCATGTTCTGTAGGAAATATGGTATAAAGCCATGTGCTAGATTACTCTTCAAAATAAGAAAAATAGAAGAAAATACTTTTGCGTCAGGGACCAGTTCCTGTTTGACATCACTGGAGATAAGGACATTGTCACTCTGTTGGATGCTGGAAGTTCTAGGTGTGAGCAAGGTGACAAGTTCTGGCACATTATCTTTGGTGATCTGTAAGCCAAAACAGTATTTTAAGAAGAGATACAACTGAAGAATACGTGAACACTTCCTATTTCAAGGCAGCAGTATAGTTTCCCCCTACTTCAGTACCGAATCTCACTTCTACCTTCATTTCCATGAAGTCCACCAGTGCCTGAACCACAATTTTAAAAATAACAGTTCTGTATTTTATTCCACGGTGGCCTTAGGATCTGTTTTTAGTTGCATCTCATACATCAGACGAAAGTCCTGACTGATACAGTAAGCAAAAACTAAAAAGTATTAGTTTCTACAAATTTGTGAAGTTTTTATTACAGCAGAGGAAAACATTAATATGAACATCTCTAAGTCAGACTTCTAGAACACAATTAAAATGGAAAAAATACCAATAAGCAAACTTAAAGCTTTACCATTTGTATACTCTAAGTTACCACTAAATTGTTAAAATTCCTTTAACAAGGATCTATCTTTACCAAACTAAAAAGTGGTTTACTTGCCACCAAATCCAAATACATGTAGCAGATTTCCAGAGTTCATGGCTTACTCAGAAAACTTCAATCACTAATTTATTAACTGAATAAAATTTATTCCAATTTTATTCGATTTGCAATTTAATGTAAGTTTCTTCGACAGAATAAGCCATCATTTCCTCATGTTTAAGTGTTATTTTATGCAATAATCAGTTTCTGTGAGAAAGCAGAAAATTACACACTGGAGTAGAAAATTGCGTGGAGATCCAGATGACTGCCGGGGGGACTTTGGAGGTGGCTCTTCCAGCAAACAAGCTGTCCCATTTGTCTGTTCAGAGGTAGCCAAAGCACGCTTTTTCCGTTTGCTATACTTCCCTGTATGATTACATTATATTAATTTAATGAATTTGCTAGTTGTAAAGTACGCTTACATAAATTAAAGTTATCATTTAAGAAATCACTGTCACATCTATAACTTTACCTGATTTTGCAAAGATACTTCTGCATTCCACACACTCCCAGTTTTGCTCCCATGACTTCATAGATGAACAGGCCAAATGAGTCCCACGAGAACCGCAATACTGACAACGCTTTATTTCCCATTTACTGAAATTAAAACTTAGGTATTTAGAATCAGACAGAAGAATGAGGCCAGTTAAAAACAGAATATTCAATAGTAAGCACAATCCAGACACTAAACCAACAAAGCATAATTTTGTCAGTCTGGCAGAGTTGATTCTAATCAAGGAGACTTTCTTCACACAAGATGTACCCATACCTGGCTGCAACAAGAAAAAAGAGCTACTCATGTTCCAGCACCTTGCACTGAATGAGGCAATTAGTGTAATCCCCTGCCCTGAAGTCAATAGTTTGCAGGCACTATTTTCTTCTCATCCTGCTAGTCACAAAAATCCTCTGTGTTTTGTGGGTATCCACCAGTCAGCTTTTCCAACTGGTAATTCTTTTAAAGGAGAGCTCTCTAGAGAAACATTCAAACTACTGACCTAAGTCTACTACTTTAACAATAATTTCTTGTAAAGGCTCTAGGTATTTTAACACTTATTAAATTGCTGAATTAAACTCTGAATGATACATACAGAACATTCATTAAGGCACATGCTATGTTGATGCACAAATTCTCCTTCAGCCTGTATAAAATGAGGACAAGGTAACTGATAATCCATTAACTTTGGTTTTCGTGGCTTTTATAACCAGATTAAGTTAGAGAAACTCAATATTGAAATATGCTTGTAATGAGTAAAACAAACACATTATCTGGACACTGTGCTAGCTTGACATTAAAACCTGATGCCAAAAAATATCAAAGCATTTAAGTAAATAAAAATAATAATAAATAACAACAATGAAAAACACAGCAAAAAACTATTCCACCCTTAGTTATACTTTCCTGCTAAAATATCATACCTATCAGGTTCATTATAGTCTCTTCCTTTCTTGCAGAGACATCTTTTAACATCACAGTGTTGGTAACAATGCAGTAAGTCTTGATATGCATTTTCTTCAAGTTCCCAAGACGCATCCCTGTAAACAAGACAGAAGATGGGATATTAGAACTCTATTTCTGATTGTTTCAATGGGTTACTCTATATTTTGAAAAAAGATGTATGCAATAAACACATGAATATATTTCAATCATATCATGGTCTAGGTAACAGACAACTGAGAAGGGGAAGAAAAGTCTAGTAACTAATACTATAAGACACACAGATGGACTTTTTCTTGCATAGTTACTTTGATTTCAAGTATTTATTATTTTTCACCTCAGTACACGTTTTCTCTGTCTAATATTATTCCCTTTTTTCTCTCACAGAAAACTAGGATATTTGTTTAGGCAGCCTACTCAAGTTACTGCTGAAACTGGTTTCATGAATGGTAACTCAGAACGTTCCAGGCCAGTACAGCAGAGTTCATCAATTATTCTGACTCTTCTTCCTCTCCAGAATCTTAAGCTTTTGTCTCAAGAGGGAATTAATGGTACTCTCTGAAAAGACTAACAGTTATTAAGGAATACTTCTAACAAAGAAGCATCATTCTGATCTCTTTCTGTCATATTTTGAGCCTCATCAGGTGACAGAAACAGGAAAAACAGCTCAGAATTTTGGAAGGAGTTATTAGACCAAACATAACCTTTGCAGTCCCTTGGCAGAAGATAGAAGCTGCATGGCTGAGTAATCAGTCAATTCTGTCTTGACAGAAATTCAGATAATTAAACTTGGGCACAGAAAATACACTTCTCAGCAATCTCTAGGTTAAGGAAAAATTACTGTATTTAAGAAGTGCTTTTATCTTTTAATTGGGTTTAGAGTTTAAGTTGAATCATGGCATTAAAAATGACTTTTCAGAGCTTCCTGGTTTATGTTTTGAGATAACTAATTTGACCTTTGCCAATTTTTATGCATATTTAAAAGTAAACAGGCTACTCCTTACCAAACTGAACAATTCTACAATTGAAGGTAGAACTAACGTTTCACATATTAATAGTTGAAATTCTGTAGAATAAATTAAAATGTTTATAACAGCCTATCAAAGTTTTCATACAAGAGTGACCATTAACAAAATTACTTACCTTTCTGGAATGTGTATGCCCATTCTCAACATTTCTTTTTGAAATTTGTCCTTGTTATTACATACTGTGCACCTAAAGAAAAATATCCCAGCACTCAAAGCTTGATACTGTGTCAAGAAAAAAAAAACACAACAAAAAAACCAGACCAATTATTGAATTACTACCATCCTTAAGATGCCGATAAATTATGTCTTAATACTGAGAAGCATTAAATTCATGGATACTGTCCTGACATGGGTGTTAAAGCTAGTATCAAACAGTGATGTGCCTTGACATTAAAGCAAATGGCAAGGATTTTCTCTTCCTTTGAAGGAAAGAGCTCACATGCTAGAATAAGGTTCATAAATGAAAGAACCATCCTTTTCACTCAACCTCTCCAGATCCAAAGTTTACAAAAATAATGTTGTAACATTTTCTAGTCCTGGATTTAGCCAAAGAGAACTGATGATGGATAAATTTTATTTTTAGCACATAATGACTTGCAAGAAAGCAACTACGTAGGTTTGAACTTCAGTTCCTGAAAGTAGTAAAGGCATGAAGTATGTATCACACATGCAGAAACATGGAGGGGCCATGGGGGGACAAAAATGAAAAGCATTAAAACCCCAAAATCCTTTTGTGTCCATAACACAATTTTAGCACTTCAAATCTAGTATATTTCATACCTACTACCTACACTTAATACTAAGCAATCGTTCCATTATTTTTAAACAGAAATGTGATCTCCATGGACGCAAAAATAATGAAAGGGAGAACCTGTATTACCTGCAAGCATTCTCGATGAAACCAAGCATTTTTACAGCAAGGACTTTTCAATACAGTGTACACTGGAAGATGTTCAACCAAGTCCAGGCATATTGTGCACTGTGAAGCTCCTCTAGGTTCTTTATCCGTAAACTTTTGGACTGGTCTATGTTCCCAACAGTAAGATCTAAAAATAATAATTTATGGTTCCCTTAACAAAGTAACATTTTAAGAACCTTCTTCATAAAATCTGAAGACAGTAAAATTAATTCAATAATCTATTTTTCATGAGTAAGTGCTATGCAACAAGCTAAAAATGCAGACATACTGGTTTTGGCTAGGCTAGAGTTAAATTTCTTAATAGTAGCTTGTATGGTGATATGTTTTGGATTTGTGGTGAAATCAGTGTTGATAACACAGTTATGTTTTAGTTATTGCCAAACAGATCTTGAACACAGTCCAGGCCTTTTCTGTTTCTCACCCCTTCCCACCAGCGAGCAGGTTAGGGGTGCACAAGGAACTAGGAGGTGAGACAGCTGGGGTGGTTAACCCCAACTGACCTAAGGGATATACCGTGACATCCAAGAAATACAGCTCTAGAAGAAACTTTTCTGAAATGCCTTATCTTTACATGTGCTTCAGGTAACACGAGTCATTTTTTTATTAAGTGCCTGCCAGACTTCATCCACCCTACAAACTCAGCTCACAGTAAGAAGGATAATGCAGGATAATGCACTCAAGATTGTTTTCACTACAGCCAAGATGCTAGACAGATGACAGTAAAAGAAAACATTTTTTTAGACATTTGATATTAAGCCCATTTCTCCTGCAGTCCATCTCTAATAAAAGTGGAAACACAACAAAACGGCAGACTGTGTTTTGACTGCTGAGATACATAGGTAGCCAAACCTCTGCCATTTCAACAAAGGCACAGGAGACAAGCGAACGAAAAACCCAAATCGACCATTAAGCAGTTTATTTCAGAGTTTAGAATTTACTGCTCAATTTTAGAAACAATTTTACTAATTGTATAAGCATAAAGTCATATATTTAAAAGTGTTGAGAAATGAGTTTGTAAATTAGGTATGCAATGTAACTTTGACTTTCATGTCTTCCGCAAATTGGGTATTTTGTTCCTAGATAATCTGATGTCATTTGTAACTAACAGCCTATCCAATAACAAGCCACGAAAGAAACCCAAGTCACCTCCTGTATAAATATAATAAATTGAAAATGGAAAAACAACAAAGCCCCAAAACTCACCTGAAGTCTTCCATAAACTGGAAAATGCATTCCCTTTGTATCCCACAAGGAAAATGGTAACTTCGTTTGCATTTAGGAGCTACACACCCAATTGAAGCACCCTTTTTCTTACAGATATTACATTTCTAGAAATAATTTGTTTTGGAAACAGAATATTAACATCTTAAATACAAGTAAAATTACAGGAATTAAACCAATAGAGAAATTACACAAAATATGGAAGAAGGAAAGCAGCCAATAGATTATAACTGTGATAAGACTAATGTGGTTTAGCTCTGTTACAAAGAGTAAACATAAGCAGTTATTTCACAGACTTTATGTATTGGTTTATATGCATATTGTCTTGTGACATGTAAGCTAAAATACAAGCTATTTTACCAGTACCTATAGTTTAGTTCTGTCTATAAATTATTTACTGTCAGCTTCAAGCTCAGCACAATGTCATTAGGTATTATGAAAGTTTAATTCACTCTTATATATCTGCAACATACCCAGGGAATAAAAATAGTTGCAAACTGCAGAGGCCCAGGGAAGCTGACTTGAGTTGAGGGATGGATTGTAATGGAGCATCCCTGCCCCCCAGACCACACTGTGATCTCAGAAATGCTTGCTAGACTTCAGCCTGGACGGACTGCACGGGACTAAGCCTCTCTTGAGTCTCATCAGAAACATTGTTCCCAGGAACTAACAGGTTAGTTAGCTCCTGTTAACTAAACAGCCTTGGAAATTTATTTTGCTTGCCTGAATAACAACCCAAGTGGAATACTATTTTTGTTACTGGAACTTTAAAGAAAGTTACCAACCCGAACTGCAGCCAGGATGGAAAATTACTGTAACTAAAGCCCACTCTCTGTGGCCCTGTAAACAGTGGTCCAAAGTGAGACCCTTGGAACTCTTGATTCCCAGAAGACAAGGGGCTAAGGTGCATGCCTCAAACACTGATAACCACATGGCTCTGGAGCCAAGCAGGGACTGCTGGCAGTAACAGACAAGAACTGTTAGTGATAACCTAGGACTATTGGTATTAACACGCCGTGAGAAAGAACAAGATTCAACTGGGACAGAGGGGAAGGCAGAGATTAACTTTTCTGTGAGAAAGAACCACAAAAGAGCACAGTGTAAGCATAGGAATGTGTGGCAGAAAGCGGACATGGACTATCGGGTGGGATTAAGACCCCCCAAGCCCTCCAACCCATTTCCAGAAAGGCCTGAAAGAACAACTAATTTACATAGAAGGCAAGAAATCTACCTTTGGGGTGGAGAAACCTATTGCCAAAAAGATAATCCCCCACAACGTCCAGGCTAGTTTCCATGCCGAGTGTGTAACTGACTAATGAAGCTTTCTGATCTCTTGTGGACCCTCTGATTTTTGTCACTCCTTTAGTCCAGTGAGTATTTACAAATCTTAGGTGCTTCCTTCCCCTTAAGGGTGGATCGTTAAGATTTCTGCAGGGATTTTTCCCTTGTGGCTTCCACAAATCCAACATACTTGTTACTTAAACATAAAATTCAGATGCTTGAATGGGCTCAGCACATTGTCCATTGGAGAAAGAAAACAAAACCCACAGGCAGTACTAACAGGACTTAAAAGTTACTTTTTTCTCTTGTAAATACCAAAGACATCATTCTTACCAGTTTTGCAGCTCTATTTACTTCTTTTCTAATATCTGTGATTAAAAATCCATCTACACCTTCATCTTCTTCTCCTCTCTGCCAAATGCCGCTTGACATCAACTATGAAAACAAATGAAGTATTTTAAAACATTCACCTACCTAAAGATTTAAAATTACATACACTGAGCTTGTCAAGCAAGAGAGAAGTTTAGTCTAAAAAAGCTCATATGGAAACATTTTAATGATTAAAAACCTGATATAAAACATCTTTTTGCCTGACATGACAATAACCAGTAACATGAAAATAAATATTTCGTAACATCAAAGTATTGTATAATACTGTAGGGACCGAGATAGTATATTCTGCCTTCCTTTTTGAAGTATACAGACTATTCAGATAATTGTCAAACAATTACTTTCAGCATATAAATCTTCAGAGGAAGTAAAATTAAATTAGCTTAGTTAATACAAATGACAATTGTGCTGTGGAGATAATGAAGCACAGTAGGAAGTAACTGTACTGAAGTGTCACCTAAGAGGAAAAGTAATTCACTTCAGAGGAGATTTAAATAAACACAGAATCAAGTAACTAGGCAAATCAGAAGAGCCTGATAATAATTTAAAGTTAGGCAGCTACATTACAATCTTCAAATAACTGAAGAGTTTCATAACTTGATGTCGTCTATATTCTTTACAATCTCATTTTATAATTTCAATGTAGCACCACTTTAACTAGTTTTATCAATATTTTACTCAAATAAATATAAGATTATATACTCAAACCAATTAAATATATTTTTACAACTGTGAGACACTTGGCAAAGAATAATTAAACCGTATCACTAATGGGCCTCTTTGCACAACTCTTTTCTTATAAAACATACACTATACTTAGGTAAAATCACTGGGCTTTGCTCGTTTTTAAAAGTAGAGACAAAAAAATGTAAAAGATACTGTGATGAGCTTCCTGCAGTTAAAATATCTTCTAAGTCATAAGGCTCAGAAGTGCATGCATGCCTTTTCCTAGCTGTTCATCAGGATAGGATTTTTTCTTATCATTTGATATGGCCTTATATAGGAGACAAAATTATCACTAACATGGTATCATGACCTATATTTCCTTCCAGCTGCTTAAAATTTCTTTAAAAACAAATATTTCTATCTTTATGTAACTTCAGAAAACCTCCACTCTCCTTAGTTTTTAAAGGATTCAGTATCCAAACTACTAAACCATCTACAATCAACACTCTTTAAAAAGCTTGTTGAGAAAACATACTCCTTACATTACTTCTGATACTCACCACTTATTTTAAAATTGGGGAGAACAATTCAAATTGTATTTATTAACAAACAAAAAATTTTTTTTTGTAAAGTAGTCATATTTTTCTAAAAACCTGCAAAAATAAGAGCTTGAGAGATAGCTTAAGTATACCTTTAAGAAAATGAATCTCGGAAAAGGTTGCTAACAAAAGCTGCAGATTATATCTTTGTTTAAATTATAAACTTCTACTAATTAGTGATACTGTACTAATATAATCAGCAGGGTACATATAACCTGACTGAAAATTAGGACTTCTAGTGTTACATTGCCCTACGTAACCTCAGAGAATAGCTCACAGCCAACAAGAACTAATGAGAAATGAGAAAAAAAAACCATTTCTGTAGTTTTTCCACATTTCAAATTTCGAAACAACACTTTTCTTATAAGAGGGACTACGTAGGTGCAAATTGTTCCCTTTGTCTTAACATGTACCTTCATTGCTATTTGCTATAATAGGTTGGGAGAATTAATGAATTCCTTTAAATGGACCATGAACAGAATTCAGCTTTGAATAAAGGCTTGTTGGGATTTACTAATTTCACCTGCTGCACCTGACAAGTACAAGCCTTCAAGGCTACAAGTTAAAGCTCACAATTCAAGCTTTACAACAACAAAATTGTTGCAACAGCTGGACAGGTCATTACTATTGAATACTTGCACTTTTTGGTTTTTTAGATAAAACAGAAAACTCCAGGATCAACACCACACACTTACCAAACAGTAATAATGAACAGTGAGATTGTATTCCAAATAGGTCCTTTTTTCTCCATACTTTTCAGGGCAGTCATCTGTCCGTCCACAGAGAACACAGACTAAAATGTAGAATCATGTTTATAACCACAGTGAGTGTACTGGAATTACTATGGATCAGCTCTACAGCAGTAGCTTTCACCTCTTTCAATCACATGCATCTTCAAGTAGATTACTGGATAAAGGACAGTAGACAGCCCTTTCCTTAATGTTGAATTGAATAGTAGATACAGAAGAACGTACTATTTATTCTTCCTCTGGTTACTAGAAAGAAAATACTTCACCTGCTGATTCAGGAGTGGTCTATCAGCCAAGCTAAATTCACAAGCAGACTGTGCTCCCAATTGAAATATTCTTCCCAAAACACCCAAAGAAAATTATCAAATGACCAACAGTGTCCAGGTGAATGTGAAATGTCATCTGGTTGCTTTTAGTACATAAAGTCATCCCCATATTAGAATCCATGAATCAATCTTTGTCTACCTACCTGATAACCTTGGTGAAAAGCATGTGAATGGTTCCAAGTCATATGCTATGCTACCACAGCTTTTAAAATCATTCAACGATTTAAGACAACACTGCATTCAACTAAAACCTTGAGGATTTCCCACTTACTGAAGTTTCTAGCCCACTAATATAGTTCCACAGACATTTAACAGCTTCCCTTTAATTCCCAGTAGATATATAAAATACATTTACAATATTCTAAGATCAGGAACAGTCACAGTAGTGACAAGAATAGGTTTACTGCTTCAGCCTAAGAAAGTCCTGAATGGTGCATCTCAAACACAGCTCTGTGTGATTTGGCTGCTGAATTCACAAGGTTACTTTCTTAAAACATCTGCAGAAAATAAGATTTTAAAATACTCTAACTACAGCAAACAAATCCAAGGAAGTTTTTAAATTTTTTTTTTTTAATTTTCCTGAGACAAGTGGTGGTTCCAACACAATTTCACAGAAGGTTTAGGGTTGGAAGTGACCTCTGGAGACCATCCAACCCCCTGCCAAGGCAGGTTACACACGAACTTGTGCAGGTGGGTTTTGAATGTCTCCAGAGAGGGTGAGTCCACAACCTCCCCAGGCAGCCTCTTCCAGTGCTCTGCCACCCTCAATGTAAAGGCTCTTCCTCATGTTGAGGGGGAACTTCTTGTGTTTTAGTTTATAGCCATTGCTCCTCATCCTCCAGCTGGGCACCACTGAAGAGAGTCTGGCACCATCCTCTTGGCACCTGCCTCTGAGATGTTTATATGTGTTCATGAGATTCCCTCTCACTCTTCTCTTCTCCAGACTAAACAGGTCCAGCTCTCAGTCTCTCCTCATAACAGAGATGCTCCAGGCTCCATATCATCTTTGTGGCCTCTGCTGAACCCTCTCAGGAGCTCCTTGTCTTTCTTGTACTGAAGAGCCTCAAACTGGACACAGTAATTTGATTACTGGAAACCCACCTCCTCTTTGAGCCCAAATAAAACAAGTCATAACTAGCATTATATATGCAGATTAAGTATTTCTGAAATTATTTAATAAAAACTTTACTCACATGTACTTGGAACATCAAAATTATTTGGTTTACTCATCCTGAGTTCTTCTGGCTCTCTGTCATGCAAAAGAAATGAAGTATTAAATACATCCAGTGCACTAATGAACACTATATACCTCTTTTATGTTTTATTTAACACTGGGAAAAAAAGCACATAAACTCAACAAATGAAAAGCGGGATTATGATAAAAAAATACTATAATCCAACTGTTATTGTGAGAAACAAGAGTTCAGAAAACAGGATGCAAATGTCCAGAAAAAAAATCCCTAGACCAATGAAAGAGATAGCAACTTCTACCATTTCCCCAAACTAGCAAACAATTTATTTTCAGAAGAGAAAGTAAAGTCCAATGCAACAGCTACTTATGCAGAGACTTAATTGTACAGAAGAGTTCTTACTTATTTTAAGCATCAGAAATAATGGTCCACAGCTAATCTATGGAGCAGCTGTGACTTCTGCTCAAATAAAGATTGTACTAATACAAAGAACTTGGAAACAAAAACTAACTGTGTAGAGTAGTGATGTGACTATGAATATAGTCTCCACTGTTTGGCAAAAATGCAGGATCCTGGTCTCATCAGAGAAATCCTAATTCACAAAAAAGCTGAACAGAAAAAACCCCATCCCAAAAAAGGTGAGGAATCCAAAACTGGGACATGCATACAAGGGAATTTACACCATGTAGGACTACGTATTTTACATTCTGAAGTGAAAAGTAATTTATTTGGAAACACTGATTTAACTTGCATTTCTTTCAAACATCATGTGAGCTGCCCTCCAACGTGTGCCGCGTCATGCACTCTCAGAAGAAAACCCCAACACAAACCAAATAATCCCTAGTTTCTCCACCACAGCACCAAGATGATTATTCTTTCTCAGAACCCTTCTAGGAACACATCTGTAGATCTTTGACTTGCCTTCCCTTGGGAAGCTGAAGAAGGCATTACCTAAGCTCTGCAAGCCAAGAATCACAGGTGATTGCCTGCATCTCCAGGCTAGATCTCAAGCAGGCAGACAACTCCCTCTCACATGCTGAAGGGAACAGGGAAGCAACCAGTAACAAATCCAAGGTCCATACCAGAAGCCTGACAGACTGTGAGCTATCTGGTCTGATATTTACAGTTTTGACGACTGCCAGATATCAGCTTCAGGAACAAACTTGAGGCTAATCCAAACTATTGCAAATAAAACACTGCACCAATGTTACTGGAGATTTAGGGAAGGAGGCGAGAAAGAAAAAGGAAGAGAGGAAGAAGTCTCAGGCACAAGGCAACTGCCTATGCCACTGAGAACCGGAGTAGTCGCACAAAAGACCTTGGCCAAAAGACAGTCTAAAAGGAAAACAAACCAAAAAGCATCGCCACTAAATTAGGTGATGAGGCTCCTAAAGACACATCGAACTGACAGTCAGATGAAATAAGTGATTACTGTTTTCCCAGGAACACACTTCCCTTTTTCTAAAGGAATAAATATACTTAATCAGGTACAAAGGGAGCAAAAGACAAGCACAGAGCTCACACACATTCCCTTTCTTCAGGATTTCCCCAGGATGGTCACTGTCAGCTTCACCGCTCTCAAGCTCCTGCGGCAATCCAACAAAGAAACTACCCATACACGGCCACACAAGCCGAGATTTCTTTTGTAAGAAGCCCTACAGGTCGACAAAGCACATACGTGCCTGGAAACAAGAAAACGACCTTCCCTTGGCTCCAGCAAAATAGAAAGAAAAAACCCCAAAACGTTACACGACCCCCACCCCCAATTCCTTCTACTTTTCTCAAATTCTTTCAGGAAGTGAACCCAAAGTTCAAATTTACAAGTTAAAAGATACGCGGATCAACCATTGAGGCCCCCTGCATAAGTCCTATAGGGCTTTTCACAGGAACAAAGCGATTCCGCATCAGTCTGTTTGCAAGACAGGAACGAACACATTAACGCCCAGTGTCTAGAAAACCGGTGTAAATAAAATGTATCTACTTAGCCTAAACAGGCTAGAAAAGTCCTCAGAGCGGGTGTTTAGATTTTGCTAAATTTTGTAGCTTTTTACTGCTCCAGAACGTAAGGCGTTTCAAGACTCTTTTAACTACCAGGTTGAAAAAAATAAAAAACAAAGCCAGCCCGAAGAGGCACGGTATCAGGCACACGTTTTCCCCAGCACAGGAACAAAGGAACTCTCCCATTTGTGGGAACAAAGCCATTTGTGCACGCTGCGTGTGTCCTGAATTTCCACACGGCGGGGCCTCCAGGTCACCCCGCGGTTACGCCCCGGCGCCGTGTCCCTCGGCATGCACCCCCGTCCCTCGGCATGCACCTCCGGGCGAGCGCGGGAGCGCTCCCGGCACGTCCCGAGGAGCCCGATGATGGGGTTCAGGCGGCCGCGCCCCCCCCGCGCCTCGCAGGGCTCGGCCGCCACCCCCGCCCGGCGCAGGGGCCGCGGCAGGTCCTGTGCGCGCCGCCCGCCCGCTCCCCTCCCGCGGCCGCACTGCCGCGTCTCCCCGGGATGCCGCCCGTCTCCCGCTAGCGCGGAGGCGAGAGGGAGCGTGTTCGCTCCGGTTAGTTACTCCCGGAGCTCCTGCCCGTCCGAGCGGCGCGAGCCAAGCAGCGCCGGCTCCCCACAGCACGGGCTGGGAGGCTGCCGCACGCCGCTCCCCGCACGGCGAAGGAAGGGGCTCCCGCCTCCGTGCCCCGGCAGCTCACACAGCCCCCGGAGCGCCCCACCGCCCCTCCCGGGCCCTGGCCGGGCGGCACTCGCCTCCCCACGCCGCGGAGCCCCGGGGGCGGCACTCACCGCTCGGGCCGCGCCGCGCGCCAACCGACGGCCGATTCAAACCCCAACATCCGCCCCCTGCCGGAAGCGCGGCCCGCCCCGCCCAGCGCCCCTGCGGCCCCGGAACACCGGGCAGCGTCCCCGCAAGCCCTTTTGGGAGCATTTACCTAAGGGAGCAAAAAGTTGAGGTTTTTGTAAGAAAACCATTTTTTTTTTTTTTTTTTAAAATTTCTGTCTTCTGCAGCTTCTTCTCAAGGGGCCTAAGCTGCCACAGTGTAAGGCAGCAGTGCTGGCCCTTTCCCCCCCATAGCTGCAATAAAATGGAGTTTTCTCAATAAATCTCTGTATTTGATGTTTGTGCTGATGTTTTTCCATTGGAATGCCACTGGTGGTGTACTGCGTCACAAGGGAGCTCATTCCAGCGGCTTTGGGATGCAGGCGAGTGCCCCTTCCCTGTCCAGTAGAGCTGGAATGCTGCAGTCCCGAGGTCCCTGCGGTGGGAATGCTGAGCGGGTGTCAGCTCAACACCCAGCCACTGCACAGTTTCGGGAGCGGCTCTCCGCTCATCCCCAGGCTGGTTTCTCCAATACCTGGTCCAGACCTTTATTCCCCCTGGTAACTTGGCTGTTGAGCCCGGAGTCTTTGCAGAACCCCCAGAGCCAGGCTACATCCCCGATCACTGGCCGCGGCTGGAAGTTCTCTAGCGGCACACAGAGACGGAACAGAGAGCTTATCTAGCATCTGGAGCTGGTTAGGCAGGTGTGCTGGCCGGCAGCTTGTTTCCAACACAACTGGCCCCATTGTCCCACTGCCTCTCTATTTTCCTGTGCTTGTTCACCTAGAAAGTACCTTCATCGCACCCGTTCCCCTAAGCATCCTGTAACACATTTTGCACAATCATATAAATAACCTAAAATACCCCATAATGAGTTTGTTCTTTGCTGACAAATTTGTGATCATCTTTCCCCCTCATCAGCTAGAAAGTTCCAGTTTAATCTCCAGAGGATGGAATGCTTCTTTCAACGGCCTATCAGAGGCCTGGTCTTTGTCACAGTCTCTGTTATCTCCTGGGTTTGTGTATCTGGGGCTTACCTACTTCTCCCATGTGTTGCCGTGTGTCTTGCATGTTAAATTACTTTTAACAAATTATGTTGATTTTCCTAAATGTGCCTCAGTATGGTGGGTGTCCCATTTTATCCAATAACTGATGACCTACCTGCTATCCAGAAGAGCTTCCATTCTCCTACATGGATTCAAATGCACATTTTCAAGAGGTGTAGAGTACCCTGTCTGGCTTGCTGACTATTCTAATATATAAAAGGAATTGTCACACTACCAATGGAAATTATAAGCCTTAATGTTGTCTTTTGAGAGTCTGATCTCAGTCTGCCACATTCTGTCTCGTGTAATGGTCTACTGAATAAAGGATGTTATTATTACACTACCTCCATCTTTTGTAATAGATGGCACTATTTCTGGTATATATTATGGAATATATGTGCTGTATACAGTTATGTATGCTGTATGATTCCAAATACAGAATATTTCATTTTGGTTCAGCTGTTAAGTTCTGTTAGAGTTATGAAAATTATTATTATTATAATTGTTATTATTCTCAGTCAGAAAAAACCTGAACATTTTTGTTTTTGTTCAGTCTTTATCTGTCATTCAGGTAGTCCTACCCATAAGGGAGAAAGAGCTCTAAAGGAAGAATTAACATTTGAATATATCTGTGTGTTCTCCTGGGTTTTATGATTTTTTTTTAATTTAATGAGACAGCCTCAAACATATTTCTATATTTATGTAAAACTCCTACAAGCAGTACATCCTCTAAATATCTGAAGTATGGTAAGCTGTCTAAACCTCCAAATCACATATGGAGATGCTCAATAGTCATGTCATAGCTTAAAAAGTTTTTAACTTTAACCATGATGGCAGCATGTTATAGTCAATTTACATGGTTATATAATAATAAAATTAACATAATAACTAATACAGTCCTTATTCTTTAATCATTTTTAAAAGAAAGGTGGCCAGGTTACCTTAAAATTTATATATATATGTATTTTTTAATCATGGACTGTCTTATTCTTTTGTTCTCACATAACCCTTTAAAAAGTAGTAGCTTACTATTTACCACAAAACACAAGTGTTTTGTTTTCCTTGTTCTCCTCTATTATATTTTTTTGGTTCTTGTTTGAGTGTTTGATCCAAAATCACTCCTGACTGTTCTCGGTCTTTTAAACTCAAACATACAACCTCTTGGCAGCAGCAATTTCCTCACAAAACAGCAGTTTCAGGTCTCCTGGTCTCGGGTTGCTCTGATAACAGGCAAGTGTGTGAACAGCAGTGGTTGGGGTAATATTTCTCCTGCTGTGAGACAGTGGGGCTTCACCCCGCAGAGATCATCTGCTGCCTGCATTGCTGTGTTCATTCCGGGTCAGGAGCCTGATGGGGCTGTATAAATGCAACAGCGCTGTTCCACTCCTCGGCTTTTCAGATGGGACATAAGCAAAATTGCTTACAGTTTTTCCCCCCCAAGCTAAAAGTATAAATAGGTCTTCTCTTTTGTGTGTCTGGACACTTGTGAGAACCGAGGTGGGGGAAAACAACTGCATTTATTGAGTGAAAGTGATTGCACACATCATATCAGTTAGCCTTCCTGAAGCTGACAAAGCACTTTAAAATTATCTTTCTACATGTGATGAGCAGCTATAGTTCATATATATCTGGTTTTTTACCTGATAGTTTGTGGATATTTTTAGGTTCAGTAAAAAAAACTTTAAAAGTTCTTCCTTTTTCATCCATCTGTAAGTAAGAGTCAGAAAAACTTCCACTTCTCCCAATCCAAATGAACAAACTCTGGTCTGTAGATGCGAATGTGCTTTACTTCAATAGTTCATGTTTTGTTTTATGTTTGAAAGTTATATTTAAGTATCAGCTAATACTTGCCTTGCAGAAAGCATTTTGTAGAGTAGATTGTGGGTGATTCAGAGACTTATAAAATATTCCAAAAGAAAATAGTATCTATTTTTGCACAGTAAGGAGCTTTAGGGAAAATAGTTAGTTGGGAAAATGTTTTGATATTCTACAGCCACTTAGTTCTCTGAATGTTGAAGCCTTCCAGTATTTCTTAAACCTTTAAAATAGGTTAATATTTCTTGAGATGTTTGTTTGAGCATAAAAATACTTAACATAATTTGGGAGATAAGTAGGCTTGCTTATGAAAATCCTAATCCACCTCAGGCAAGAATCTTACTGATAAAGGTAAAGTAGAATATGAAACATTTTCTTTGAGAATTTAAATGAATATTTATTTTAAAGGTGGACAGGGGTTGTTCCTTTAAGGGCTGGTATTTTCTGTTTAATTTATTGTGGAAATCTTATAGGTTTTATAAATAAGCAGAAGTGAGCAAACTTAGCTGAAATCTGCTGAACCAAAGTTTTTCAGTTGGATAGACTGTAGCCAGCTTATTCATCCAGTAATAACTAAACAAGAGCAGAGTGAAACAGTTTACCTTAAGCAATCCAAGAAGATTCAGATGAGGGAGCAGTCAGTGGAGACAGAAATCAGTCAAAATTCAAACCTTGAAATCAATCAAAAGTGTATATATGATTTTTTTTTTTT
>VXAZ01010257.1:1012-13045 GCA_013399875.1 Gymnorhina tibicen
TGATTTTTTAGCTTTATTCTCCATATAAGTTTGATTTTTTTTTTGGTTTTATTCCCTATAAGTTTGATTTTTTAGTTTTATTCTCTATATGTTTGATTTTTTTAGCTTTATTCTCTATGTTAAAGTTTAATTTTTTAGCTTCATTCTCTATATAACTTTGATTTTTTTTAGTTTTATTCCCTGTGGGTTTGATTTTTTTTTATCTTTATCCTCTTAAGAATTTGATTTCTTTACTTTCCTGGGGAATTTCATATTTTAGTCTCTCCTAAGATTTTTTTAACCCGGAACTTCAGGCTCGGAAAAAAAACCCCAACCCCAAGGGGGTTTGGGCGCCCGCACGAGGTCACCTTTGCAACCGCTGGAATTTGGGTTTTATTTCCTTTAATCGGGCTGATATCTCTCATTTACATAACGGGGAGGTGCCATCTGTGTTTTAATTGTTTTGTTTGTTCCCCGTGTTTATTCCCAATTTATTTGTTGGCTCCCGGGGCGGTTCCTCCCTCTCGGGGCCGCGAACGAATTAAACGCGGCGAGTTTCTAAAACCGCGACTTAATTCCCGTTTTTTTAAAGCTCAGCTCTTTAATTAAAGAGCGAGAATAATTCCAGAGGGTTCAAAAACGAACTTCAGAGCGCCCTAGGAGTTAAAAAAGGAGATTTTTTTGGGGTTTGTTCCCAAAATCTGAAGGTTTTCCGAACGCTGAGGTGTCGCCGAGGGGATTTTTTTTTCTTGCGTTTTCCGTTGGGTTTGGTCACTTCAGAGCAGGACTTGTCCCTTCCCGTGCCACAAAGGCGTCTTGGCATCTTGAAAAATTGGCATCTTGGCACCTTCATAAAAATTGGCATCTTTATAACGAAAAAAAATCGGTTTTATTTCAATAAAAAGAGGGGAAAAAAAAAAAGAATTTAAAACCGTCCCGGCCGCCTGTCGAGCGCTTCGGGTCGGGCTTGAATTAAGCAGGAGGGAAAAACTCGGGGTGGTGTCGGTGAAAATAATTAATTTAAGCTTTTGGGCGGCGCCGTTGAATGATTTAATTTGTGAAGATAATAATAGGAACGTCAAATATTACATGGAATGATAGAAAGAGATATCTCCCTATCAATAAATCCAGAGATAAGCGAATTTCTATGAATATATAGAGCCCGGCAGCCCCTTGGAATCGTTTCTGTGACCCAAAATTCCCTGGAATAAGGAGTTGGAAGTTGGGAATCCAGATCCCTCTCGCCCGTTTTGGGGCTGGCTCCGTCAGAGCGCGGAAGCAGAGGGACTGTGGTGGAGGATTCACGGAGTTCGAAGGTGGAATAATCCGAAATATTCCCAGGAAAAGTGGCTGGGAGGCGCCCGGAGCGGTCCTTGGCGTTGATTTTTCCCGAGATCGGCGCGGCTTAAATGGAATTTTGCAACCTTTTTCCTTTACCCAAACCCCCGAGATCCTCCCTGGGCCCCTTGGTGCGGCACTTAATTCTCGACATCACCTTTAAATCTCTTTAAAAATTGGGTTTAAAGCTCGGTTTTTTTGGTGTCCAAACTTGGTTTTGGTGTCCAAACTTGGTTTTTTTGGTGTCCAAACTTGGTTTTGGTGTCCAAGCTTGGTTTTGGTGTCCAAACTTGTTTTTTTTGGTGCCCAAACTTGGTTTTTTTGGTGTCCAAACTTGGTTTTGGTGTCCAAACTTGGTTTAAAATGGTTNCAAACTTGGTTTTTTTGGTGCCCAAACTTGGTTTTTTTGGTGTCCAAACTTGGTTTTGGTGTCCAAACTTGGTTTAAAATGGTTTCAAGAGGCCAGGGGCTTTTCTGTTTTTTCACCAAGAGCAGAACCTCAGCCTCTCCTGGGTTTGGGTCCATCCCCTTCGTGTCCACCCCTTCGTGTCCATCCCTTCGTGTCCATCCCTTCGTGTCCATTCCTTCGTGTCCACCCCTTCGTGTCCACCCCTTCGTGTCCACCCCTTCGTGTCCATCTCCTTCGTGTCCATCTCCTTTGTGTCCATCTCCTTTGTGTCCATCCCCTTGGTGTCCGTCCCCTTGGTGTCCGTCCCCTTCGTGTCCGTCCCTTCGTGTCCATCCCTTCGTGTCCGTCCCCTTGGTGTCCATCCCTTGGTGTCCATCCCCTTCGTGTCCACCCCTTCGTGTCCGTCCCCTTCGTGCCCATCCCCTTCGTGTCCATCCGTTGGTGCCCATCCCCTTCGTGCCCATCCCTTGGTGTCCATCCCTTCGTGTCCATCCCCTTGGTGTCCATCCCCTTGGTGTCCATCCCTTCGTGTCCATCCCTTGGTGTCCATCCCCTTCGTGCCCATCCCTTCGTGCCCATCCCTTTGTGTCCATCCCCTTTGTGTCCATCCCTTCGTGTCCATCCCTTGGTGTCCGTCCCCTTGGTGCCCATCCCTTCGTGCCCATCCCTTGGTGTCCATCCCTTCGTGCCCATCCCTTGGTGTCCATCCCTTCGTGCCCATCCCTTGGTGTCCATCCCTTCGTGCCCATCCCTTGGTGTCCATCCCTTCGTGCCCATCCCTTGGTGTCCATCCCTTCGTGCCCATCCCTTGGTGTCCATCCCTTCGTGTCCATCCCTTGGTGTCCGTCCCCTTGGTGCCCATCCCTTCGTGTCCGTCCCCTTCGTGTCCATCCCTTTGTGTCCGTCCCCTTCGTGTCCCTCCCCTTCGTGCCCATCCCCTTTTCCCCCCCACGCTGGATTTTATCACGGCGTCTCCTAGAATCTTCCCTCGGAGAAATAAATCGGCGTTAAACTTAAAAAAAAAAAAGTCGTAATAATTCTGATTTTGGGGGGGTTTTGGTTTTTTTTTTTTGTTATTTTTGGAATCCGTGGCCCGTCCGGAAGTTGGGATGTTTTAACAATCGCGGCGGTGCCGCGGGCTCGGCGCTCACTTGGGTTCGATCCATAAAAGTTTTCCTGCTTCCTTCTGGTTGTGAGGACTTTGGAAGCTGGAGAGAGGGATTTGGGATAAGGATAAGGGGGAATGGGATAGGTGGGATCTTGGGGAGGACCTCCTGAAGAATTTGGGGGAATTGCGGGGGCGGGGAGGGGCTGGGATGGAATTCCCAGAGAAGCTGCGGCTGCCCCTGGATCCCTGGGAGTGTCCCAAGGCCGGGTTGGAGCAACCTGGGAAAATGGGAATATGGAAAATAGGGAAAACGTTCCTACCCACGGAACAGGACAGGATTTAAATTCCCCTTCCCGCCCAAACCATTCCATGAAGTGTTGGATAAATTGGGTTTATCCGAAGCCGATCCCAAACCCCACCCTGTAAATCTGTTCCCCCCATGGTGCTTTTCCAGGGAATATTTTCCAGGCAGAGCCTTTCCTGGGACACCCCCAGGCTGGGATGAATCCCTGGGGGTGTTTGTGCTCCTTGTGGCTCTCTCTCCAAACCCCATTCCCGGGATTTTCCCCGTGGAATCCTTCAAAAAAGTCGGGAGCCGAGGCCTCGTGCGTTGTAATCCCGGCTCCTTGCGTTCCACAACCCGAGGCTTTCCTTTCTCTGCAGCAGGGCCAGGCACAAATCCCGGGTGTTTTTTTTTTTATTATTCCCGGCTGCTGCAGCGGAACCTGCAAAAATCGGAATTTTTTAGAGCCCCGTGGCAAGGTTCGGTTCAGGAAAAAAAAAACCGACTCAAAATTGTTTTTAATTTAATGATTTTTACCTCTTTTGAGCGGTCAAAACCTGAATATTGAGGTGGAAGGAGAAACCGTTGATCCCCAACGCGATTAAACCTTTCCCCGCCGCTGCTGCCACCTCCCAAAGCCACTAAAAACCCCTTCAAAATTAAAAAAATCGAAGCTAAAAACCCTAAAAATTTTGGCGCTTTGTGTCTCCGGCAGCCCCGAGGTCCTTTCAAAGTGCCATGGAAATGAAAGAGCTGTTAGTCCGTGAATAATATTGGATTAAATATTCACTTTTGGGGCTCCGTTTTTTAATTCTTTCAGGGGTTTTTCCTTGGTGTTGCGGTTTCTTTTTTTTTTTTTTTTTCCTGGTAAAATTTTCGTGTTTAAAACCCAAAAAAAAAAGGAGGAAACGAGGGAAAAATTTCCTCTTTTTTTTTTTTTTTTTCCTGGTAAAATTTTCATGTTTAAAACACAAAAAAAAAAGGAGGAAACGAGCGAAGAATTTCCTCTTTTTTTTTTTTTTTAAAAAAAAAACACGCTGATTTCCTAATAATTAACCCGGGGGTTTTGTGGGATGGTGGCTGTTGGAAAACGGCTTAGGAAGAGTTTTTATGGGAATTTTTATCTTCATTTGGAGCCGTAATCGGGGGGATGTCGAGGCAAAACTTTTGGGATCGTGCCTCGTTTCTTTGGAGCTTTCGTGGTACCTTGGGTTCAGCCAATTTTTTTAGGATCCTGGCGTGGAATGTGCTGCTTCTCCTGTGGAAAACGATGGGATTTTCGCCCCGATCGGTGGGAATGTGGCTGTGCTGTGTGCGGAGGACGTGGAATTCCTGATCCCACCAGGATCTGCGGGATGCTGCCGGGTTCCTCCTCCTTCCCCGAGGCTCGTTCCTTCCCTCTGGCACCCCCCTGTTTGCGTATCCCTCGGAATGTTTGGATAAATTTGGTTTGGAGCTGCTCGCCACCCTCTTTGGTTGACTCCTTACTCCAGGGGAATTTGGGAATGGTTTAAAAGCAGGGAGGAGTTGTGACATGGCCCTCAGTGGATGGGGAACGTTATTCCCATTCCCATTCCCACCTCAACTTGGGAATGCAGCAGCAGCATGGATGTGGTGGGCTGCTCCCGGTGTTTTTCCAGGCAAAAAAAAAAAAGTCTGGAAACCGCTCAGGGTGGAATTGCAGACTCAGAGATTTTGGGTTTATTTGCCGTTTTCCCGTAGGTTGCGTTTCCCAGGAGCTGAAGTGGCGGATTTTCCACGGGGTTTGGCTGCTTCCCCCCTTCCCAGGGCGCCCGAAAAAAGAGCGGAAAGTAGCATTTCTTCCAAAATAACCCCAAAAAAACCACACCCCCCCCCCATCCAGAGACACCGGAGGTGTCTTCACGCTTCCTTTGCTCTCCCGTCAAGTGAGGCTCTTCCAGGTTGTGTCAGCTGCCGCAGGATTTGGGAATTTGAACGTTTGTCAGGGGTGTTGTGCTCCGGTGAGCGGAAAAACCGTGGGGATATTCCTGGGAATCTGCTCTGGATTCGCCTCCGGGCAGCAAGGCCTCAGCTTTTCCTGGCTTTTCTTTTTCCCCTCAGTCTGGAAAAATGTTTTCCTCCCCTGGAGTTATCCCGGGCTGTGCTCATGGGTTGCAGGTGAATCCCAGCTTTCCCTGGAGTTACGGAATCCCTGGATGGTTTGGGTTGAAGGGGATTCCACCCCCAGGGACACCTTCCGCTATCCCAGGGTGCTCCTAAACCCCCCTGGCCCAGCTCCAGCCCTTCCCTGGGGTGCTGGCCCTGTTTTCCCGCAGAATTTGGGGTTGGAGCAGCCACTTTGCTCTTACACCCTTTGGGAGCCTTTGTTGGGTGAGCTCAGGGATCTTGAGGAAGGAAATTGGGATGGAGGGAGAGATGGAGGGAGGGAGAGATAGGTGGATGGAGGGATGGATGAATGGATGGAGGGCTGGAGGGATGGAGGGATGGATGAATAGATGGAGGGATGGATGGATGCAGGGGTGGATGCAGGGATGGATGGAGGGATGGATGGATGGATGCAGGGATGAATGGATGGGTGGATGGATGAATGCAGGGATGGATGGAGGGATGGATGGATGGACAGATGGAGGGATGGAGGGATGGATGCAGGGATGGATGGAGGGATGGATGGATGGACAGATGGAGGGATGGAGGGATGGATGCAGGGATGGAAGGATGCAGGGATGGATGGATGGGGGATGGATAGCAGGGATGGAGCAGAATGAAGCTGGAAAATTCCCCCGTAAAACTTCCCAGAGGAAAAACCCAAACAGGTTCAGACACAGGTACGAAATCCAAGGATTCCTCTGGCCGTGCTGAGCTCATCTCATCCCGAGTGAGCTTTTTGCGGGCTCTGATCCTGGGATGAGTTTTAAAGGAGGAGAAGGAATTTCCCTAATTGCCGAGGAAAGGGTCGTAAGCGAGGTTTCTCTCTCGGAGCCAGCTCTGGAGCTTTGTGTCTCAGTTTGGGGTTTTTCCCTTTCCTCCCAATCCTTTTCAGCACCTCCAAGCCGTTCCTGTATCCACATTTTAATTGGGAGAAATTCCTGGAGTGTTCTGAGCACTTGGAACCGTTCATTTTGGGGGTTGTAGTGATTTTGTTTAGGTTTTCCAGCCCGTTGCCGACTCCGTTTCTCCTTTTACTCAATTTATCATAAAACGATCCTAAACCATGGAAAGCAGGAATTGTCCCATTGTTCTAAAATCTTTTGTTTAACTTAAAAACAGGAATTATTTTTTTTACTTTATATTTTAGACTACCAGAGCAAACCATTCCTGAAATCCCAAAATCTGCTTCTTTCATACACCCGGAGGCAGATATTTAACGCAAGAAATTCAGTGGTGGTGAAATTCTCTTCCCCTTCCTTCCATTCCCTTTTTCCCTTTTATTTTAACTCGTTGTTTCCTGGGATTCTGGGCAGCGTGACGGTTCCGGTGCAGCATTCAAACGGGAGACATGGGAACAATTCCCGTTTTAAAAGCGATTTTCCTCATGGCGAATTGCATCTCCTCCCTGATATCAGGGATATCGAAATATTCCCGTGCCCAAAACAGGTTCCGGGGTTTTTTTTATCCCGAAATTATTTCTTGACAACGCTGGTGGAGGTGGGGGAGATCCAGATGCCAATTAAGCCAATTAATGCCTCATTAGAATATTTTTTTATCTGTGGTTTTCTTCCACAAATACTCGAAATATCTCGGGCTGTGGGCAGGTTCTATTGTAATGCAAATTATTGTGGAAGAGTCAGCAAGAACCGTGTCAGTCACGGAATTCCAGAGGTTCCTGCACCTGGAATTCTTCCTTGGAAGAGTCAGCAAGAAACGTGTCAGTCACTGGATTCCAGAGGTTCCTGCACCTGGAATTCTTCCTGTCTTGCTCGGAGACTGAAAATCCAATTCCCTGACCTTTTTCCCTTGTCAGAATTCCCGCTGGCTCTTCCCACGCCCAGGGTGCCGGAATTAAAATAGGTCTGTGTTCCCTGTCTTCCTTGGGAAGTGTGGGATTGAAATGGAACCGTTCCATGTCTTCCTTGGGAAGTGTGGGATTGAAATGGAACCGTTCCATGATTTCCTTGGGAAATGTGGGATTGAAATGGAACCGTTCCATGATTTCCTTGGGAAGTGTGGGATTAAAATGGAACCGTTCCAAGTATTCCTTGGGAAGTGTGTAATTAAAAAGGAACTGTTCCATGTTTTCCTTGGGAAGTGTGGGATTAAAATAGAACCATTCCAGTTACTCTTCGGGAAATGTGGGATTAAAATATGAGTGTTCCAAATATTCCTTGGGAAGTGTGGGATTAAAATGGAACCGTTCCCTGTCTTTGTTGGGAAGTGTGGGATTAAAATAGAGCCATTCCAAGTATTCCTTGGGAAGTGTGGGATTAAAATGGAACTGTTCCAAGTTTTCCTTGGGAAGTGTTGGATTAAAATGGAACCGTTCCCTGTCTTCCTTGGGAAGTGTGGGATTAAAATATGAGTGTTCCAAATATTCCTTGGGAAGTGTGGAATTAAAATAGAACCATTCCCTGTCTTTGTTGGAAAGTGTGGGATTAAAATGGAACCGTTCCATGTTTTCCTTGGGAAGTGTTGGATTAAAATGGAACTGTTCCAAGTATTCCTTGGGAAGTGTGGGATTAAAATAGGACCCTTCCAAGTATTCCTTGGGAAATGCAGGATTGTCTGGCGTGACCCCTTAGTGCCCATTTTAGGGATCCTCCTTGCTTTGGGACGGTGGATTTTGGAATTCCTGGCCAAAGCAGATTTTGGAATTCCTGGTTGGAGTAGATTTGGGAGTTCCTGTGCCTGTTTCCAGAGGGGAATCTGCTCTGTGTGATGGAAAAAGGACACGCAAATATCCTGGAGATCCTTCCGCGTGGAAAATCCGTTCTTTGGTGGGAGAGGCAGAGATTTATTCTCCATCCATGGGATCCATGTCATTCCTGGATGTTTTGGAGCTGCTCCGGGTGTTTGATGTTGGGTGACTCTCCCGGAATTCCCAAGCTGCTCCCAGCACCTGGAAAGCACCGAGCTCCATCCTCTTGGGCTGCGTCTTCTTCCCAATCCTTCCAGGGCTGGGAATCCCTCCTGTCGCAGAGGAGGGCTGGTCCTGATATTCCCAGGGATTCCCAAGTTGGGGGTTAATATTAACTGGAATTAGAATTCCTGGTCCCGCAGGGCGCAGCTCGATCCAGGGATTTGTTGAGGGGGGAAATTGGCGTCGGTTGGGAGCTGAGCTGGGCCTGGAAAACGTCCCTGGGTGACCAAGGGGGAGGTCAGGAGTGTCCCAGCTCCTCGCCTGGATACGGGGAGAGGCTGATCCCGGTTATTTTCCCTTTGTTCCCACCTCATTCCTTCTCAGGAAACCAAAGCTTGTAGGGATTGGGATGGCAGAGATCCCAACCTCCCCGGATGCCCTCTGGAATAACCGGGATAATCAGCGGATTTGTGACACCCGAGGCTAAATCACGGCCGCGGGGCTTTGGGAAACGGCCTCGGTTAAAAGATTTCGGGATTTAAGTCTCCCTGCTTTTGGTACCCTGCGCTGTGCAGGCTGCTAATTCCTCCTGCTGATCCCGCCCGAGGAAAAGAGGGATTTGAAAACTGCTGGAAAGCCGCAGAAAGTGACACTTTGGCGTCGAGCGGGCACGGAAGGAAACGTTTGTTGTACTTTTTCTACGGAAAAGTAAATTTAATTTAGAAAAAAAAACCCCCGCAAACGCGGAGGCTGTGAGACCTGGGCTGGCATTTCTTCTTCTGAGGGGTTAGCCCTTTCCCGGATTCCTGGGATCACAGGATCATGGGATGGTTTGGGTGGGAAGGGACATTAAGGATCATCCCATTCCACCCCCTGCCACGGGACACCTTCCATGATCCCAGGTTGCTCCAGCCTGGCCTCGGACACTTCCTTGGGCACGTCCAAGGATGAGGCAGCCCCAGCTTCTCCGGGAAATCCATCCCAGCCCCTCGCAGGAAGGAATTTCTTCCCGACCTTTAACCTAAACCCGTCAGTTTGAAGCCGTTCCCCCTTTTCCCTGCCTTTAATCCCTCTCTCCCTCCTCGCTCATCCCTGCTTTTCCCCTCTCCCAGCTCCCAGGATGTCCACGGACGGCGGCTTCGGCACGGCCGGGAACAGCGATGCCCAGCAGAGCCTCCAGTCCTTCTGGCCGCGGGTGATGGAGGAGATCCGCAACCTCACCGTGGTGAGCATCCCAAAAAACCTCCGGGAATGAGAATTCCTGTCCAAAGAAAGCTCGGCTCGAACGTGTTCCTGCTCCGGGGTCCGGGAATTTGGGTGTTGGGATGGGGTGAGGCGGTTTAGGAAGCGATCCCCCAGCCGGGGGGGATCTCCAAAACACTGGAATCACAGCCCAGTCATAAAATCATGGAATGGTTTAGCTTGGAAAAGATCTTCAGGATCATCCCTGTGCCGTGGGCAGGGACACCTTCCTCTATCCCAGGCTGCTCCAAGCCCCGTCCAGCCTGGCCTGGGCCATCCCAGGGATGGGGAATCGGCCTCTCGGAGGCGGGGCAGTCAAACCTGCAGCTCCTCCCGGGCTGAAACAACGGCACAAAGGTGATTTTTAAATCGAATTGAAAGGTTCTTTTAACAGCCTCGGGGTGGCTGCATCCTGGAGAATTCCAGGGAGATTCCTCTCGGGAGGGAGAAGAGGTGGGATTCTGAAACAGCCACAGGTTCGGGAGGAGCCGACAGGGGCTGCTGTAGGTGCCAGAAGATTGAGGGATTCGAGGATAAACCTCCCGTTGTGCTGCCGTTCGTATTCCGAGTTAGAAACGCGGGAGGGAACCCTCGTCCACGCCGCGGTTTTGGGGGCAAAATCCAGCTTAGTCTCTTCCCTCCTCCCTAAATTCCCCGTTAACCCCAGTTTTGTGAATGAGTTTTTTGAGTTCAGTCCAGCACCGCCTCCTTGGACAGCCCTGAAGCGTTGGAATCGCTCGAACGCCGAGCGTGGCATTATCTCAGGTGCTTTATTAAATTAAAGGCTTTGATTAGGAAATAAAAATCCCGTCTAGGCCGAGAATAACGACGTGGGCCAAGCAGCTTCTGTTTCCTTCCATCCCCACGAGAGGTGTGGGAGCGAGGGCACGGAGTAAAAAAGGACTTTTTGAGGAGAGATTGATGGACCCGTGTGATCCAAGCAGGTCCAAAATCGCCGCCGAAAACAAAAGAACTCCGGTCCAAACCGGGCTCTTCAAAGTAAAAAAAAAAAACAAACCCCAAAAAAATCCACCAGGCCCAAGCTAAGCTGCTTTTTTCCAGCCCTGTGGTTAAAAGAAACAGATGTAGGAATTTGTATGCATAACCAGAATTAATTGCCTTCCCCTCCTCGGCGAAGCCCTGGCGTTCCTCGGGCAGCCGGAGTTCGCATCTCCACGTGAAAAGGGTTTGTTATGCAGCTGATCAAGGATGGGAAAGCTGAATTTTGGTTTTGTTTTATTGCTCTGCGAGCTCAGGGAACGGGGGCTGAGGGCAGGGGAAGGAAAGAGGGATAACGGGAAGACACCGGGATCAAAAATCCTGAAATTTATTCCGTTTATTCTGGGAATCGCTCCCCGCGGACGTGGGTGTGAAAAGCGGCAGAGCAGGGAGGGGAAATTGCGTCGGTCCCCTGATTTTTTAATTTTTTTGGGGGGTTTTTTTGAGGCTATTTCTGCCTGTTTTTGTGCTTTTTTTTGTTTGAAATCGAGGGGGGGAAATCGCGTTGGGAGAAGGGGAGGATGCGGTGGAGGAGGAACCAGGCCCAGGCTGAGCTCGGCTCCACGAGGCCTCGTTTGGAGAGAAGGAAAAAAAGCTGAGAGTTTGGAGGAAAGGAAAGGAAAGGGAAGGGAAGGGAAGGGAAGGGAAGGGAAGGGAAGGGNGGAAAGGAAAGGAAAGGAAAGGAAAGGAAAGGAAAGGAAAGGAAAGGAAAGGATGAGAATTTGGAGAAAAGAAAAGAAAAAAAAAAGATGAGGAATCGGGCGTCTGAAGCTTTTCCTGCTGGGTTGGGGTCCTGCTCCTTCTCCCCCTCCCCACCCCGCCGCTCCTCCTGATTTACAGCACCTTAAAGGAGTAAAGGAGCTTTAATTTTCCCTCGTTCCTCTCTCCACATCTTTATTTCAAGATTATATTTTATTTTAAGACTTTATTTTACTATTATGTTACCCGTTGGCGTCTCCTCAGACTGGGCACAAGTTGAAATTAAAGCGTTGCAAACTAAAATTCTTCCCCTCAGCTTTTCTGTGAAGTTTCACGAGGCCCTTTAAAAAAGGAAAGAGCTGAAGGGGGGGAAAAAAACAGGAAAAAAAAAACCCTTTTGGGATATTTTTCCCCGTCCTGGCAACCCCTGGCGTGTGTTTAAGGATGGGTCCCAGCCCTTTTATCGCCCCAAAATTCAAAATTCCACGTTTCCCCATCAGGATGGGGCACAAATTTTAATTCCGGCGCGCGGCAGGAGCGACGCGCTCGGGTTTCTCCGCAGGAGCAGGCACAGAAATGCTTTTTAATTATATATATTTATATAAAATAACGTATCTAGGTTAAATAAAATGCCCCTGCTCAAATGCTGGCTGGGCCACACCACGGCATCCACGTTTTCTTTCACTGGGAAGAAAGAAAAGGCCAGAAATTCTGAGTAAAAAACAGCATTTTCAGCATTTTTCCCCCCCTGTCTCTTTTGTTTCCCCTAACACATCCTGTGGTGCCTTTTCCCTGGAGAAGCGAGGTCCCCGTTATTTTCCTGGGACATTTTATTATTATTATTATTATTATTATTATTATTATTATTCTATTTAATTATTTAATTATTTAATTATTTAATTATTTAATTATTATTTATTATTTTTTTTATTGCTGCTATTATTATTATTATTATTATTATTATTATTATTATTATTATT
>VXAZ01010259.1:0-32495 GCA_013399875.1 Gymnorhina tibicen
AACCTAAGGCATCATGCTCATTCAACTACATTTCCTGAATAGTTGCCAGTTCCTGGTTAAACATAATTTTTACTGTTTTTTAAACATTATTCCCTTTATCTTTGTTATGTTGTAGGGTAAAAGGTTTTTAAAACATTTTGTTAGTTAATTACAGATTTAACCATATATTATGAAACACCAATTTTCACTTTCCATTACACTCTTCAGCCTCTTGTTTCCCAGTCTGTCCAGACGTCCAGGGTTACCCGTCCCAGGTGCAAAATCCGACACTTTGTTGCATTTCGCTCAGTTGGTGATTGCCCCATCCTCTAATTTGTCAAGGTCTTGCTGCAGAGCCTCTGCCTTTGGGGGAGTTGACATCTCCTCCAAATTTAGTATCATAAGCAAACTTAAATAGTATCCTTTGAAGTCCTGCATCCAATTTGTTTATACAGACAGTGCAAGAGATTTTTATCAAATGTAAACCTCAAAAAACACCAACATTCAGAAAAGGCACCTCTAGAACTCCTTATTTAAAGGCTGTGTTTCTCCTGCTACCCATTTCCACAACTGTCAGGGTAGAAAACAGTGCTGGGAAGGCAAAGCATAGCAAGAAAAGGAAAGGAAGGGAGAAGATGGCCATATGCACAGCAGCAGGAGTCAGTGGAAACGCATTTTTGAAGTCTTCTTGCAGACACGTTACCAGAGCGCCGTCTACCACGAGTGGGTGCTCAAAGTCCAAAACTCGAACTCGCACTGGGCGCTTCGGTGTGAGGTGTTCACCGCAGGCCGCCAGCCGACCTGGACTTCCCCCATGCTTCACTTCCCACTTCGTGAAGGCAGGATCCCGCTCCGTGCAGACCCATGCGGACAGCTGTCCGTGAGATACAGAGCAAGAGACTCAGTGAGGAGGGATTTTTTGGGGAGGTCTGAGAGGGGAGAAAGATGGCTCTGCCTTCCAGCCAAATGATGGGCATATCTAGACCTTCAGGACAACAGAGATACCACCTTTGATTACTCTGCCCCCTCTTCCCAGGCTTGGCCTTTCCCTCCACCCCTCTCCCGTGTTACAGCTGGTGTAATTGCCAGCGGGAAATTCAGCCAGTCATCAGCAACTCCCCGGTGCCAAACAATGCAAAGCTTTGAAAGGTACCTTGCAAGAGATTGCTTTATTCTTCTAGAGAAGGAAATTTTATTCCTTCTCTTGGCAGGGGGGTTATCATTTTCCCTATGTTCTCCCCTGTCAGCACTGTTTTTCTCCTTAAAAGCATACGTCCTTAGTTGTTTGCAAAAAAAGATTGCAGACATCCACACCACTACAGGTTCAGAGGATGAAAAAGGAAAAAAAAAGGCAGAAAGGTGAAGCCCGAATCAATGGTTTCCTCTACAATTTCAATTCTTTTATTGGAGATACTGTGATACTGCAATACTGCCTTCCCTTTTCTCTAATAGGATCTCTCCCTGCAGCAGGTCAGCAGAGGAAGGAGAGACAAGTTCCTTCACGAGGGAGAAAATAAAGCCTAATTCCTATCCTTCCTCCTTCCTGGCACCATAAAAATTTCAGAAGCCAAAAACTGTCTCACTAAAGCAGCAACAGGTTAGTAACACTCTCATTGTATAACAGCATCTGACTTAGTTCAGAACACTAGTTCCAGTAAACTAAAGAAATACTGTACTCTTTACTAGAGACAAATTTCACTTTTAAAGCTAATATTGTGCAGGTAATAGTGAAAACAACAGTATTCTTTTTTGAGATACTACCATTTACCTTCAGTAGATGCAACCATTCAAGAAAAAGGTAAATGCTGACCAAAAAACCCCCAACAAATTAAAACACGGAAAGCCACCACAACATGCACACCAGAAGGCAGAATTTCAGAACACAGTCTAAAGCTCATTATTAATGAAAAGGACAAGTCACTTGATCATTTATATGCCTTTACTGTCTAGAGTCATTGCCTGAAAATTGAGTATTCAATTTTGAGTCAGCTTTTAATTAAGATGAAAGCTAAGGCTGACTAAATGGGAATGTGGTATTTAACTTTTTAAGTATACCATAAAGTAACATGGCTTTAAAAAGTTTGCTTAACCACATAGGCCTTTAGAGACTTTTCTCTATAAACACAAGCAGAAACAATAGTGTTACAGTTTGACTTTTTTTTCATTTTATTAGCACAAAATCCTGTAGTGGGTGAAAAGAAAAGAGAACATACGCATGTACTTAGAACATGGAAAACTCACTGCACAAATGGGGATTCTTTCTTCCTGTTATTTTGCCAATTACTTCTCCTCTTACCTTCAGAATCTGAACTGTGATAGTGGTTGCAAACTACAAAACCCAATCTTATGAGCCTGCAGCACTTCCTTAAAAAAAGCTCTGCAGTTCCATTAGCAAAAAGGGGCTCAGCCTAGATTTAAGAGAACAGACCTAGAGCACTTGAATTCCAGTTTCCTGCTGTAAAAAAACCATTTCCACAGTATGTGAATATACCCCAATGTTACTGCATGTATATTCATTTTTAAATAGTTCAATAGAAGTTCATTCTGTAAGCACAGAAGCAATCCCATGGTTATTTCTGACCACATAAATACACCAGTTGCAGGGATCACTTCAAGTTGTTCTTGCAGAAAACTTTTATAGTGGGACTTGTATAGTTGGTCCAATGGCTTTGCAACACCTATACACACATAGGGACAGGTAAAAGGAGGCAAGGTCTTTATGGGCCAGTGGCTGGGCTTACTGCACAGCAAAGCTGGTGTACAGTATGACATCTGCAGTACTAATACCAATAAATTAAAGAATTCAGATATACTGCCCATAGTATGAAAGTCAGAAGAATTCACAAAATCAGAAAAACCACTAAACTAGTCAGATTGCACAGCGACAAACAACAAGGTGTTTGCCATAGTACAGAATCAATGTACTTTCGAAGTCCAGTACTATTAGTAAATTATGGCACAGTGAACTTAATTGCCATGCACAGATAACACCCTCAGACATTTTGCTAGGAACTGTCTTGATTATCAGTCAGAGAGTGGAGAAAGATCCACCATCAAAAGTCAGTAACTTTGTCATTTCTTTGCTTGGGAATAGCTGAAAGTGGTTGCTTTATTCCAACAGATGGCAGACATTTCAGTTCAGTTAGCCATGCAGTTGTTTCATGAATAGGATTAATCACACAGATTTATGACATCCATATTTTTGCAAAAGAGAGCAGGTAGTTTATTTCTGATTTTAATCCTTCCCTTCTGTCAAAGGCGACATACCAAGAAGCGTGGTCTGAAAGCAAAGTATCACGATCTCTTAAAATGAAGCTCCAGGTCAGTTCTCTAAACAAACACATTATCACTAGAACAGAGCTCTATCTTGCATCCACTTAACAAGCACAGAATTCATGAGAACTATGAGCACACCAGCGAGAACAAGAACTACTTAATGGAATGATTTGTGAGACCAGCCTCAGCAAGCAAAAAGCCTGAGTTTCACAAGCCTTAATAACACCAATTGGTTTTTGCATGACAGGAGGTAAACTTACGCAAAAGAGGATATTCTACAGATTAATTTTTAAAAAAATTTTAGAAGTTAAGCAAGTGACTGTTCAGTGTTTCACACAAAACTCAACTCAATTGTTTGTAAGTTTTGACCAGGCAATCAGTCAGACACAGACTGTTAAAAGAGGACTCCAAACTGAAAACCTACTGCATTTGCAATATAGCTGATTTCAAACTGGTATTTCTAACTCCACTGGCCTCAAAGTATTTTCACAGTGGTTTCAGTTGCCCAACATGAGTTACAATCTGCTGTGCCACAGTTAGGACCGCTCTCCTCTGAAACATACTCCAGGCTTTCAGACTACTCTTCTCTTGTTCCACAAAACTTTGGAGTGAAGAGCTGACAAGTCTATCCAAGGTCTTTAGCTTTCCTCTAGACTGCATTCCTAGGTGTGCCATTGTGAGTCACTGCTTTCATATTTGAGGTGCTTGATTGATGGTTGCAGATCCTGTGGGAGGCAACACCTACTTCAAAAACTTCATGAATGGCTTTACGGAAGCAATGAAAATTGTAGTCTATCAAACCTGTCAAGGAGAGGAAAAACTCTGTTCAGATTGGCATATTTATGTAAACAAGAGCTTCAAAATCAATATAAAATTAACCATTTCTGCTACTTATTTAGTATGAACTTGGACTCAGAAGATTTAACAAAGTTTTACTGATGCTAGTATTTATTTGGACTGTCTCAGTTTTTTTGAAAACAAGGTACTCATTTGGAATGCAAGGTGTATATTCATCATCAAACAGTAGGTAAGGGGACCATTACTCCATACTACTGATTCCACTAGAACAGATGGTAGTGACAGAGCTCACATTAGCTACACAAGTCATTTTGGCAAGAGGACAGTGATAAAGTGATGATTCACAAATTTAAAAATAAGACCTCATTATATCTATCTCCAAGAAATAAAAAAATTCCTCCCATAAAAAATTGCACTAATTGAGTCACACAAAAATCAAGCTGACGTGTAAAGTCACATTAATATTTTACAGCTGATAAAAAATATTAGATAAAAGCTGCTCAATGGCGGGGAAGTCCTTACCTTTGCGCTCAAAACTCTCTTCTCTAAGAATGCAAACTAATGCCAAAAACTTTGTTACTTCCTTTAAGTACAGGACTGTTGTGTTATTGAGCTTGATAATTGCCATTGACTCTTTATCATAAGCACTTCCAGTGCCATCTTCTTTTAACCTAAAAAAGAACAAGTTAACCAAGGCATAATCTAATAGGCATGCATATGTAACTTCCAAGACAAACAGCTGTTAAATGCAGTTAGAAGAATACTACTCATACTGAACATCAAGCAAATGGAGAACCTGCAATGCAGGTCTTAATACTATCAATGAGTAAGACCATTATCAGACCTTAAGTTTCTCAGGAAAGCTAGATCTAAACAGAGCAGAGGCCTTCATTAGATACTGTCTATTGTACATGAGCAGTTAAGAGCAAGCTACCAGTGTGCATTCTTTTTGATGTCAATGGAGTGATATCTCAGCGAAATTACTTTTGGTAAATTGATACAAAGGCTTCCTTAGTGAGGCTGGGGCAGAGGATGCAACAAGGAGCAGGACATTTTTTGGTCTTAAGCTAAACCAGCCTGCATTTACAAGAAAAGATGAGCATGCTGTTTTCTATCTTCAAGTTATTAGTGTTAGTTAAATTACTATAGAAGCACACGATGTATCGCAAGTTACTTCTAAGCACTCCTGAAAAAAACCCCAAACCAAACATTTACACAACCGTGGATCAACCCATCAGGAGACAGACCATTAAATGCTGTGGTATTTTCTTGGTAGCACTGCATTTTCCAGGCTACAACCACAGTTCTAAGATAAGTTACCACTTCTTCAGAACCAATTCAAAAATCCAGTGTGAAGTATAATTCTGCTGTAAATTCCGAGATATAAACACTATATGCATCCCTCACAGAAAGTCAGCAGCAGATTAGTTGACCTTGCAAACGTTATTCTGTTCAGACTGCAGCAAGTCTTAAAACAATGTCACCACAAGTTACACTTAGGAGCCATGGCATGCTATTGACCCCAATTATTTGCAGGTATTTATATACTTGCATCCACCACACCAAACAAGACACAGCACTATTCATATTTTACATGAAACACAGAAGTCAGACAGCTATCTAGGGCCATGAGTGGAGGTAAACATACCAAGTATAAATGCTGCCAAATAATTTGGATTTATTTTAGTTACTTACAAAACCAGTGTGCTCTAAAGACCAGTTGATAGTATTTTGCTGCATGCCAAAGCCAGCACCACTTGCACAGTTTGCAACCTATTCTACAACTTCTGAAGACTTTTTTTCCTAAGAGTATTCATCACTTACCCATATATACAGGAAACATCTATCACTACATCAATCATGTCACAGCACAACTCATACGACTGCATGTCCACAGGGGAACTGTCTGTTGCAATGTAGATTTTGCTGACTACATCGAAGAGAAAAGCTTTTTCAATGCCTGAGTTCTTCAGAAAGAGAAAGAATTTGGATGAATTTTTAAAATAACTGCATTTTATAAATCTCAAGTAGAATTTCATACATTTTCACATTCTTAGTAGCAGAAAATGGTTTAAATATAAGCAATTTAGAGGCTTAAGAGATTCAAGATTTAGAGCATATACTTTATAAATACAATACCCTTCTTGCCATAGTACATATCAACATCACATAACTGACAAAAATAAAACTGGGGACTCAGTTACAATTCCTTTTTGTTTATTATTTAACTGATCATTGTTAAGGTTACATTTTACTATGCTTCCAGAATCCATATTCAGCAATTTACATTTTCTGTGCTTCTATTAACTCCAGAAGAGTCATAGCACACATCCACCTAAGGGACTGGGCTCAGAGACGAGATATTTCATAGTGCTATGCTGGCACTTAAATTTTATGCTTGTAGTATCTTGGCAGTTCAGTTTCTGTGTGAAGCATTTGCCATGCAGTTTAACATGCAGAGCAACTGAGTCAGCTTCTGAACTTAAAAATCCATGAGAAGTACCACATTATGACAGTTATGAGTATGGAAAAACACAGTGCCATTTGTAACTGAGCACTTTGGCAAAGTGCATGTGCTCATACAAAGTTCAGAAGCCTTCTATGGTTCAAATTACCACATATACACTACTGGCAAACCTTCTTTTCTATCTATGCACCAGAAGCATTCCTTACCTCTTCTTTCTAGCTAGTCTGAATACCCAGGAGAGTGTCCTGAGGACATCCAGACAATCCTTCTGGCATCAGGATTACACTCCACATCCTCATGGTACTGAGAGCAAGGTCAACATGCCCTTTATCTACTAGGCCAGATTATTACAAACAGTCCTCTACCAAACACAGCAAACAAGCATTATATGGTAGAATGGGGGTGACATGTCTAAGTGCACAGCTCCTCTTGGATACAAATGGTTTTTTCTTTGTTGTCCACGTGCCTGCAACAGCCTCATAGACAACTTAAATGAGATGGTCTGGTCTGTAGGGTGATATTTTATTTGATTAGAAGTATAGAGCAGCAACTTTCTATGACACTAATTCCATAAGAAACGCATACACTAAAAGAATAAGGGCAAAAGTCTCACAGGTCATATGAAATAGACAGCTAAGTTCAAGGCCACATTCATATCATCAAAAAGGTCTCTTGCTAGTACAGCTACATTAGACTACTAAGTGCCTTAGCAAAATAATCAGTATACCCTGCTGGCAGGAAACTTCCGTATCAGCTGTTATAACCAGGCAAACTACACTTTGTCTACACTACTAGAGAAACCCCATAAAGCACACACCAGTACAATTTAGCTGTGGTAAAGAGCTTTTAATATAGAAAACCAGGTCAGCATAGTATACCTACACGAGTGCCACCCAAATCTCTCAAGGGCAGATCTAGCCAGCAATCTTTAGCAGAAGGACTTGCTTTACCATTCTGCGTATTTCACTCAAAATTCTGTTAGATAAACACTTACTGATATGAAGATATTAAGTAGATTTTCCAGGGTTGGCAGTTGCGGAATGAGCTTCTGTACCACTTTACTGAAGGCTTCAAATATTGAATGGTCATAGATACTGGTCAAATAAAAGCTGAGATGAGGAGGGAGGGCAAAGAAAGAAAAAAAAAGAAAAAGAAGATTTATAGTATTTCAGAATTGCAATAGAAATGTTAAAGTTATGTTTCCTAACATTCAGGCCTGCTATTTTGCCTGGGATGCCTTTATCACAAATATGTCTGGACACTGCACAAAGAATCTAAGTTCTGAGCAGCTGGAGTACACATTAAACAGATTTTCCCCATCCTCAAGAGATGGGAGACCAAAGATAACAATTTGAACATTGTTAGAACACACTTAGCCCACAGAATGCTTATCACAAATGTGTAAAAATGCTTAATTAGATTTCTTCAAGTCCCATTCCTGGCCTTCAACTTTGTTCACACTAACACTGAGAGATACCGGCTACACAAGAATCCAAAGAATAAAACCAGAGAAAAGATAGCTTGTTTTAAAGGTGTCTGTAGAAGATACCTTAAAAGTGAGCCAAATCTCAAGTAACAGACTAAGCTTTTAGAACCAATCACACTGAAAAGTCAGTGCAAGTCAGGACTAGAAGGCAGAGAGCTACCCCTTTCTTTTCCCTGCCCCTCCAGCCTACATGTACAAATTTGGCCCGTTACATATTTGGCTGAATAAGAAAGACTTTGAATTATCATCAAGTATGAATAAATCTGTTGACTGAAATCTGATACAGTAGCCTGCCTAACAGCTGAGGCTTGTCCATAAATCCAGAGGTGTTATTTTATTAACACAAGTTGGTTCAATATTAAGAAACTACCAGACCTTGCTCCAGTTGTTCCAGTATTATATCTAAAAGCCTGTCTTGGGGTGACTTTATGCTCTTGTATCCCCTATCACTGCTCTATGCCCAGACATGATTCCTGAGCCTTTCTATGCCTTTAAAACTGGCTGCAAGAGACAGAGAAACAAAAAACTGAGTGAACTTTTCAAAACAGTTTGTGCTTCAAGGACACAGAGATTAGCTACTTCTGCGGCGGGCAGAGGAAGCATCGCTTCTTACTTTCCAGTCGGCTTTTTCGGCTCTGTTTCTTCGGAGAGAGACGGAGAGTTGTGATTTTTTCCTGGGACTTCGGGTTTTTTTTTCCCTTCTTCTCTTCTGGACTTGTTCAAAACATCAGAATATCAGAACCCCACCGGGGACCTTCCACCAGCCTGGAGCGGGGGGCCCCCCACGCCGACCCAGCTCCAAGGAGGAGGAGAGAGACCGCACCCACAGAAGGACTCTAAAATCTTTCAGGTTTTCTCTCCAGAGCGAGAGATTTTATTATTTAGCATTATTTTTATTATTTTCCTGTGTGTTTGTTAAATAAATAGTTTTTATTTTCTCCTTCGCTTTCCTCCGAGGAAAATTTGTTTTTCCCGAAGCCGGTTGTGGGGAGGGGTGGTTGTAACCTGCCTTCCTTTGAGGAGACGTTCCTTTTGGACGTTTCCCTGAATTTGGCCTAAACCACTACAAAGCCTTTAATCTGTATGCATATCAGCAACAGTAGAATCACATACGTCAGAGTCTTTAACTCACCTAAGGTGAAGTTTTTCAAGCCCAGCATCCGTAAGATCATCATTAGCCCTCTGATGAATATCCCTCTGAGTTTCTATTTTATGGTCATCTGATAAACCATCAACTTTATGAATAAAAACTTCAAAGTTCATTTCTGGGTTGACCTTGTAGGCTTTTGAAACTGTAATGTGGAGTCTTGTTAAAGCTTCCATGTAGTCGTCCTGTAAATCAGTTTTGGCAAGAATGAATGACAAAGTTTCTGTCTGATAACTATTCCATTCTGCACAAAGACAAAATATTTCAGTGCAAGAACTTCACTTGCATAACTAAATAAAAGTATAGAAGAGAATACCTTGACATGTCATAAATCCTAGCAGCTTAGATTCTGTTATGTCAATTAAGGTTCATTAGCTGTATAAGGCTCAGCTACACAAAACTAGACTTCAGAGCAAAAGGTGGGTTACACTTCAACTCCAGCACAAGGCAGCAGCGATCTCCAAGATGGTCCAAATAACCAGGTAACCTCCCATGCTGCAATTCCTAGGTTTATTAGAAGCTACCAAATACCCACTAGTACCAATACCAGAAACTGAGGTCAGAAGTGTGCTGTTATTAACTGAACTCCACAGCAGAAAAAAGGGATAATTCAGACCATCTAGACGAGCAGGTTCTCACTATTATTACAGAACGTGCAGAGTATGAGCCCTTTTCCACTCTCTCCACCAGTAGCATATGTTCCAGTCACTTCACCAAAATAAAACCACACACCAAAAGTCAGATTGCCAATACATCTCTTCATACACAGCAGAAGTCCTACGAACTTATCTAAAAATATAAATTACTGGCCTCTCGATCATTCCTTTCGCACAAAAAGCAAAAAAAAACTTCCTTGTGATTTGTATTTACCTGGGCATCAATAACATATATTAGAGCACCTGTTCCTCTGAAGATCATCTCATAATCAAATGTTGGATCAAAAAAGTCCATCTGTCCAGGAAAATCCCATATTTGGAAGTTCACAAATGAACTGTTGGAAATATCATCCTTGTAGATTTTGTTGGTACTTTCCAAGAACAGAGTCTCATTAGGAGACATTTTGTGAAACACCACCTGTTAAAAGAACACAAATAATAGTCTAGATTTTACCTTATTAGAAGAAATTAGTGAAAGATTTGTAACTTGAATTCTACAAATAGGTTTATTCATTCTGAAATGTACAGCTTCCTTTTACTAAATAGACAGCTTCCTGTATCAGATAAGAAAACTACCTACCCCCTAAAAGAACCAAGCAACTGAATACAGTTAAACATTTTCACAAGTCCAAATAACACTACTGGCTGAAGACACAGACATCCAAGTTATTCTTTCTTTCCCTGCAAGGTTAGCACAGTGTTTTCAAATTCTGTTATATTCAGATCTGGTACAAAGCCAGTTAATTAAATAACTGCAAGCTTTCAAGAACCTGCCCTTTCCAGTCTTAGAAATTCCTAAAGGAAACTTGGCTTTTAGTCTGGTGTCAGGTGTTATAACACAATATAATCAGATGGTTCCTAAACTACAATTGAAGTGTACAAAAATAACACCTCCGTTTCAGAGATCCAAATAGCTAGGTAGCTTGCCATCTATTAACAACTCCTTTTGAGTAGAGAAACACAGAATGGGTAAGGTTGGAAGGGAGCGTAGTGGGGTCATCTGATCCAACCTCCCTGCTCAAGCAGGGTCATCCCAGAGCACATGACACAGGATTGCATCCAGACGGTTCTTGAGTAGCTCCAGTAAGGGAGACTCCACACCCTCTTGGGGCAGCCTGTTCCAGGGCTCAGTCACCCAACACAGTAAATAAGTACTTCCTCATATGCACATAGAACTTCCTGTGAAAGTTCACTAATGAAAGGATGAAAGATTTCACACTAGCTGGTAAACAGTTTAGCTGCAGGATGACAAACATACTCATTGCTAGAACTCAGAAAGCCCCACTGGGATTTTAGCCCTTCCTTGTACAGAACTAGCATGTAACTCCACAGCAAAGCAGTCTATAGCAAAAGCAGTCAGTGTCAACAGTGAACATTGTGCTAATGCAACTCAACTGGACAATATGAAAGTTACTCCAAACAGTGTACTCCAAATAATGCAGTCAAACACTAGGACTGCAAAAATAAAGAAGTTTCATATACAGCACTTGGTAAACCTTAAAATTTCACAATAGGGACTGCAACCTTGGTAATTTTGGTTTCTTCAAATGTTTCATACAGTTGCAGAAGTCATCCATTAGAGACCTGGTGCAACAAACTATCAAAAAACTTCTAAGACAAACAGTTCCACACCCAGTACAGTTAATGGATTGTTTAGTGAGGTTCAAAGTAATACTTCAGCCTACATTTTTAAGACCAAGGGAAAGAATTTATTTCCTTGGGGCAAACATCTTAGGAGGCCAGGGTCTAAATGAGGTTTTAAACAGCAGGACATTTGTATGGAGAAGTAAGAACAGTTCTAGATACATAGCAGCTGTACTGCATTCTTCCGGGTTTGCAGCATAGTTTTAAAGCATTCTGAAATCAACATTTTTTTTGGAACTCAGCATCTCCCACCAGAGCAGGCCAGAATTAGTAAATTCATTTTAAAGCTCTTAACTCTCTGGGAAGAAACGCTGTCACCTCCTTTTTCCTTTTTTCCCAAAGTAGCACATTTCATCAGATTGATGTTCTCCACCGGAACTCTTTCCAGTTTCCTGTTACATCAGTACAACACAGAAGTCCAGTTAAGCAAGTCTGCACAAAAATTTGCTTATGAACTGAAGCAATCACCACATTCCCAGAATCCACCTGCAATTTGCTGCTGAATATTCATAGGTTACACCAGTATGGAAAACCCAATTGTCCTAAGGAAAAAAAAGAGTCCCTCCCTAGGACTGTGGTTTTTTCTTTTGCGAGAGGTCTCCTGTCAATACTGCTCTCAGTAGAAGCATGAAATGATTTATTAATTCATGTTCTTCACAGAAATTTCTAGATAATCATGAAGCCAATACTTTCCCCAATACAATGTTTATCTTGCATATACCCCCATTTTCTGGCAAGGGGATCAACAGCTAGTGCCCAGACAGAAGGGCTGGGTCTAGTTATGGCCATTTTTGAACTAGAGAGGTTTAAGAGCAGGGACATTGTTAATAAGAAATTTCTTTATATTAGTTTGCTCAGCCAGCATCACAATGAGCCCCTAGGTATCAGAATCACAGCTGCTAATTTCTAAGCAAGACTGGTAACTGATTGGCAGAAGATAAATTCTATGTCCTCTTATTGCATATTCAACATGACACTATTCCTTTCTTATACAAATACTGGAATAGGCCCTCAAAGAACTGAAGACTACCAATCCTGGCCATAAAAAAAGTCCAAGAGCTACATCTATATAGAAACATAAAACATCTTAAAATCTATCTGCAATTTGGAGTTCCTGTCTTCCTATAGCTTTTAGGGTTCACTTTTTTCAAGAGTGAATACAATAAGATTGTATTTACAGGCTAATACAATAAGATCTCTAATATGAGTCTACAACAAATACCATTCACATGACTAAAAAACTTAGAAAAAGGCTTTCAGTGAAAGCACTACATTTGCACATACAGTGGGAGCATTTGACCTAAATAATGGGGAATAACTGATAAGGCTAAAAAGCAACAACAGTCCAGTCTGCCACTGTATTTCAGCACAGCACAATGGAAAAGATTTCTCACTAACAGAGTCTGAAATCAGCTTAGAACTCATTGGTTTACTGCAGTCTATGGATTACCAAGCAGTCTGCATAAGATTGCTAAAAGAAGCAGATTCATACCTGCTATACTGCAAAGTCCAAAAAGGCTTTTCTGCACAAAACCTTTATAGAAATCTCTGCAGGTTTTCACACTTGAATCTGAAGCAAATTTGATGCCCTTAAGTCTGAGACTCACACATTTCAATAAGTAACATCTTCCCATAAAAATATCACCTAAAAAGTTCACAAGAGGGTCTGCAAACATAAAATTCGCACTGAGGAACAAGGATTGTTCTGAGCACTACAGTTCTACTGAGCTACGTGGCAAATGAAAATAGTCAGTTTTGTCTTATTTTTATTAAGAAAACTAGTGACTTCACAAAGCTACCAATAAATCTAAGGCACCGAAACTGCTGTACTTCCTCCTTGACAAGTGACTCGTTTACTCCGTCTAGCAAACTAAAGAAAACCAGAGGCTGTCTTTCTGCTCACACAAAAGCAGAAGTCTCAAAGCATCAAAGGGGAGAACAACAGCTCAAGTCTTCTTCCAAGTGGAAGCACTAGCTAAGCACCACACACCCATACCACGTAAGAAAACGCCTCATGATAAATTTCACACCAGTATCTTCACTTTTTACTTTTGAAGCCTTAAAAGTGAAGAAATACAGAGGCTACAACCTATGCTAAACAACCTTCCTCCCTAGGGCAGATAATCAGAGTCCATTCTGGAAAGTAAACGTCTTTAAGCGGGAGGCTCCCGTCGCTCCAACTTCGCCACATGGGCCCCCAATAAAAAGTAAAAATTGCCCGAACAGCAGCACAGCAGGGAGTACCAGCTCGGCGCCAGAGAGGCAGCGCGGCAGGCAGAGGCGGGGAGCCGCCGGCTGCCCCTCACCTTCTGGATGGAAGACTTCCCGCTGCGCCGCAGCCCCATGAGCAGAATCCGCGGCTTGGAGTCCGCCCCGCCCGCGCCGCCGCCAGGCCCGCCCGCGCCACCCCCGGGCCCACCGGGCCCTGGGCCTCCCTCCAGCTCCGCCTCCTCCTCCTCCTCCCCGTAGCCGAAGTCCTTGGGGAACGAATCCGCTGCCCCGAAGCTCCCTCCCACCAACGGCGGCTCCTCAGCTGTGCCTGGCCCGCCCGCCCCGCCGAACTGCAGCGCCATGTCCGCCCGAGCCCGCCGCCCGACAGCCGCTGGCGCCCGCCCCGGGGCCTCCTTCTGCTCGCCCAACCCAACCCGAGACGGCCCAGCCTGTCCGGGATTGGCCGCTGTCAAGCTCCGCGCCGCCGATTGGTTCAGGAAAGCAGCGAGGTAGGATGGCTCCGGTCAGACGACCCGAGTCACCTGACGGCGCTACCGCACGTGAGCGGGAGAGGCGGGGCGCGCAGAGCCCTGGCGGAGCGGCGGCACCGGGCAGCAGGGGCGCGCCGCGCGCTCGCTGCAGCCAGCACGCGGCACGTCGCCGCCCTGGCCCTGCTCCGGAGAGATGCCGCAGGTCCCGCCCCTCCGCTTCGCTCAAGGTGCAAACCCAGCCGTCAGCCGGGACAGGGGAGCTTTCGCCGAAGCGGCCGCCTAAGCAGGCACTCAACTGAAGTTTTAATAAATATTTGTTATTTCATCACAATCCTAATTTAAGGTTCACAAGATCCAAGTACTTTCAGAGGGAAATAAATACAGTTTTGAAAACTGTAAGTTTGCATTACTTCCCTGGCACCCCGACAGCTCAAGTCAGGAGTCCATGCCCTGTGATGGGCTTGACTAACACCTTTACCTGCCTTGCTGCTTCTTTAGCAAGACATGCCAGTCGCATTACTCAAAACATGTTCATCTGTACTACCGTTCCCACAGCATTAACCTCTCCCTGCTTCCACATGGTGCAACTTAATGCTACGGATATGTTTTATCTGACATTCAGTGAGCTTTCTTCTGTCCTTTGTTCCAGAGGTTGGGCTATTTCTTTTGCCTTTTTTTTTTGTTCGGCTTTGGTTTGTTAGCTCAGGGTGTTTTTGTCCTAATGAATGCTTTACAGACTTAGAACAGTATTTTCCCCTCATTTGCCTCTCTTCTGGTCTGTTTAGGTCAATAGATACAACAGTAAGGTAAGCAATTATTACATTCATTGATGACAATGACTAACAAAAGTTCTGATCCATCCTACCGCATTTTCAAGGTAGTTTACCTTCCTTATTTTTAGGATGGGTTTTGCACACTAACAGTTAATAAATTTAATACATAAGACAACTTGCATTCCATTTCCCCCTTCTTTTATTTTTCCTGTCATCAGCTACCTTTAAAGTACCTAGTTTTAGGGTAGGAAACAAATGCAGCTCTTTAAAATATTATCACTTTTTTTTTTTTTTCATAGAGGCCTACTTTGCATTTCAGAAGAGTCATTAAACCAATTCAGGGAAAGGGGAGAGATAACATAGGCAAAATTAATGATCACAAGTCACATCCACATCCCACCCTGCTTGGATTTTATTTTCCCTGTTAGACGAATCAGAAAGCAGAACTCTCCACACTACAGTCTTACATGTGCCACTCTAATTACACAGCATTTTCATTACAAGTAAGAATTTTGTATTATGTTCAGTACTGCACAGGCAATACCTGGATCAATTATCCAAAGCCCAGTTTCTGAGATGGGAGCACAGGCATGAATTGCATGGGAGGAGGCACACCTCGTGCAAATTAAAGTGTAAGTTCAGTGGGTACTTCATTTCAACATTGTGCTAAATCCATCACTTAAGTATACTTGCTCATTTTATGCCGCTCTGAGTAGTGTTACCCTATCAGCTTCAGCAGAAGTCTCACCTCAGTGCTGAGTACAAACAGAGAGAGTAATTTGAAGGTCCTGCTTTAATTTACAGTTGGTCCATCAGTGTCATGTCACCCCTTTCAGATAAAAGAAAACAAAAGAAAACAAAGAGACATCAGCAGTTCAACAGGACCGTTGACCATGATGTGAAAATTACACGAAGCTGGCAAGCACAGTTATCTAAAAGTTATGATTGTCATCTTTTCTTAAACACAGAAAGCAAGAACATTGGCCAGTATGCTTAAATCAGCAGTTGCCATAGCATCTGCATGCTCATGGTAATGCATTCTTTCTTTAAGATGATGAAGTAATAAAGTAGATAATGCAGAGTTCACACACAAAAAAGACCACATTTCTCAGGAAGCCCTTTATTAAGTCAAGGCATTAAAGGAAAAACTACTGTTATTCACCATGCTTCTCATCTTGAGGTGGTTCATATTGAGCCAGCTGTGGATTTAAAGAAAGGAATTTAGTTAGTCACAGTATTTCATGTAACACTTTATATTAAGAAGTGTAGGAAAATGTATGGTCTGGACTTGTTCCATTTATTTTGTGCATTTTAACTCATTCATCTTTATGCAAGTCCATTTTCAAGTCAGGCAATAAAGTAACCCTTCTCCCAAAACATCCATTTCTCACACTGTATATCCATGCAGCCGTAACAAGGTGGATTTTGAAATGCACTTTGAAGCACATGTGTCTTGCCCTTAACTTTTTGCTGTTTCTTATTCTAGCAGTCATTAAGTACTTTTCATCTTAAATAGCAGTTGATAGTGACTAGTATCCTATAAGCTTTCACTGAAATATGATTAAATGAAACAGTCAGTCATTCTCATTGCAACAGTATCCAACATTTCTTGTAATCATTCTAGCTTCCATTATGCTTTCTGGAGATTATAGCCCAGGCAACTATGCACTTAAATATGACCTTTACTTGTAAAGTTACCACCAAAGACAGATACAAAGGTGTTCACTTGACCTCAGTGGCATTGAAGATAAATTCAAGCTTCAAAAACAGTTCAAGAATTAGGGCCATCTCTTGGAAATATGCTGGTTCAGTTTACTCAGTTAAGATTCCTCCCCTCTGCAAACTGCAGAGTGGGTTAAAAATAAAGTACATACAAATAAATTAAATGTTAAAAGCATAAATAAAAACTAAAAAATAATAAACACATAAAAAATAAAATATCCATGTGTTCCTTCCTACCAGCAACAGTAAATCACAGCAATCACTCTGCTGCTAACAAGAACCACTAAAATAGTTTTTTTCATTGTTGTAGATTTCACTACAACAGATGAGTAGTATACAACCCAAAGTCAGTTTTCTTTTCCACCAAGGGCCTAACTGTTGACTTCCTGTCCTCCTCCCAACACACACACACACACACACACACGAATATCTGACATTCTGAGTAATAAAGGTAAGGAAAAAGACAGATCTTCAGATGAATGCAACAGTAGTTACTAATAAATGCACAGATAAAGGCATGTATTTCATGTTAGAGGACTGCTACAAGAAAGCTAAATGCTGTGTGAACTTCTATAGTATGTCAGAATGATGGGCATTACATTGCAGAGGAAAGAAAGGGAAAAAACAAAACCCACTAATACTGGAAAATACATAAAGGAGGAGTTATCATTTAAGGAATAAAGGACATGGAAGCACAAATTAACCCATGATTACAAAAAGGCTTACTTTCCTGCACCAAGTTTTGACTTCTTGAAAAGACTTCTTTAAACTAAGACCCAGATTACTCTGCTCTCATCTGTCTACTTCCTATCAGTTGCATTTTTAAGTCTGCTAAAACAAGTGGCTGGTCTATTGCTACTCCACCTAAAATTCTGTTCTTTGCCATATTTCCTAGTAAGAAATAACAAATGTAGCTGAGGACTCATAATGGGTAACAGGGAAGAAAGAGAATTACTAGGACAGCCAAGACGGCACTCTAGACAAGAATTACAAAGGGGTAATGACCAAGAATACTTTCTCACAGAACTAAAGCAAGGTGGTTGTCTCCCAGTACAAAACTCAGGGGTATTCACATGTAACGGCCACCAGCCTCTTTCAACAAATGCATGGAAACCTGTAGTGGCACACAGGCTACTAGCATATTAAGCATCTCACGGGTTTCCTTCTTCAGTGTTGTTAGGAAGCTGTTCACACCTCAGAGCTCTTTCAGCCTGCAGACCCACTAAAGAATGGCCCTGCCCTAGCTAGCACTTAGGATTCACTGTTGTTGCAGGTAAGTACCAGGGTCATTTAAGGTAAAAAGCACAAATTATTGTTCCACACAGATCTAAGAGCCTGCATAAGATCCTAACATGTGTAAGTCTGTGCCAAGTGACACAAAGTAATATATACGATTCCTCCTTCAATTTGCCTTTTGAAAGCCTATATAATGGATACATTACCTTACTTGTTTTTCAAAACTGTCCTGAAAGCATGAGCTACATAATAGCAGACAACTTAATCACATCCAGACAAGACTGAATGACAATGTATTAGACTTGATAATAGACTTTCCCTAAATAAAATCCCTAGTTTAGCAGTATTTTGTCATATTCTGTAAGAAGTGTTCCATAAAAAATAATAATCTTTACTACAATGAATTCTATTAGCATTTCTCAGTCATGAGGCTTAACAATGCAACAACATTTATCAGTTACTCTAATGGAAGAAAGTTAGCTCTATTATAAGTATTAAAATATTTTTCTTGTTGTATAATATGGAACTATAGAGTAACACCAAGTAGACTTTTACCTTGGTTTTCAGTTTTTTATTTTCTTCCAGCACAGCTTCGTATTTTTCTTTCATCTCTGCCACTTCCAAGCGAAGTGCCTCTATTTCCGGATTCTCAGGAGCTGAAGCTCCCAGATGATGCTTCAGAAAACTGGTATTTCGATGTTAAGTATTTATTCAGTTATAGAACCACATTTTAGTTTTAAACACCCATGCTGAAGTTAACACTACAATACACATGACCAAAATCGCAGTAAACCATTGAGATTACCACAGTGCTTTTCATCCTATGGAAAAAAGTTACCAAAATAAGAGAGCTTTTCAAATTCACAGCTATATTCCTTAACAACAAACAAACATAACCAAGATATCAGTACAAATTCTTATGTGTTACTACCCAGTTCTTTTCTCTTCTTAAGTGCAAAAGTTTTGAAGAATTAAAAGAAATTTTAAAAAAAGCAATACCCAAAAATGAAGGTTGGTTAAAACCAGCAAGAAACACAATACGTTAATTCCCCCCTTCTTTGCGTATTTAAAAAAAAAAAAAAAAAAAAAACCAACCAAAAAGNAAATAACTTATTACCCCCCTTTTCTTCGTATTTAAAAAAAAAAAAAAAAAAAACACCAACCAAAAACTACCAAAAAAATGAAGTGTGAAGAAGCAAACTTCAGAACCCCTAGCCACTGCAGGTACTCAAATCTGATGCTGCAGGTCTACAACACTCTGTAATGACCTATAACTTAACTTCACTTGCTGGCATACAGAAATACCCAGTTCTCTTGCATCATGTTAGCTTGTGAAAATGCAATTAATAGGTAACATGCATTGATAAAAGTCATATTCTCAATGCAAGGCTTCAAAATGAGCCTATCCAGTTCACTTATGAGTCAGAAGCAGTACGGTGCATGAAGTCTCAATAAGTTACAGCAAAGAAAAAGGATACTCCAGTGCACTATCTGGTTTCTCTGGCTCTTCATATAAGGCTACCAACACTGCAAATAGAAAATAATCAACAATTGCAAGAAGCTCATGCAACTCCAAGTTTTTAAAATGCATACCAGCAGTCAGAAAGCATACAAGTTGCATTTTTCCGTTTAACAAGATTTTCACCTGCATACTTTGACATAAGTAACAGATCTGCTGTACAGGAGGGGACAGAGCATTCCACCTAGTAACAGCTAAATAGAGTTTTCTTGATCCCTAACCCTACATAGTCCTTGGCTATTCTAGTACAGAACACAAAATGGCCTGAACAATTTTTACATATGCCACATACAACCTCGTACTATCTTTCAACTGCAAGACTGAAATCCTAACTATATTGTTCATAAAACTTCTACTTAAGCTACATCTTTGAACCACAAGACATCAGCAGTTCTGTAACTTTCAGCATAAGAGCAAACCTCTACTGAACATCTACAGTTACAAAACTAAATGGCTACTGTCAGACGAGGTGACACTGATAATCTTTATGGATGAGGGCTCTAATGGCCAAAACTGCCAGATACAAGCAGCAATACCCCAACAACTTAAATAAAATTAGCCATTCACATAGCAGCATAACTGAAGACTCAGTCACATGAATACCCAGAAAGTTCCCAAACATAACCACTCCCTACAGGGGCGATGTGCCAGTTTCAAATGTCTGAACTACTCAGCCAAATTGGTTTTAAGCTAAGTATCTCCTAAGTCAAAAGCAAAACTAGGATGCCTCTCTGCTTGGAAGACTTGTTTTGCCATCCCATAGGATGGTATTGGGATTGAAAAATCAAATGGTACTCACACACCAGGCCAAGAGTCTTAGTGCAGCAGCTATTCGCTTGATATCCTAGATCTGCTGCTTCCTCTTTAAACAGCATATTTTCAACATTAACAGAATATTAAGTTTTTCAATATTAACTGAAATATTGGCAGATTTTTGCCACATGCTATTGGAAGATTCTCAAAAAGACTTTAGAAAGATTTCAAAGATGGTAAGTCACATGTGTCAAGTTCAGCATCATCATTTTCCCCAGTTTCATATGGAGTCATTATTCCAGAACTTAAGTCTCATTCATCTTAGAAAAAGCACTAAGCTCCATCCAAGAAAGGGTATTAAACAAATACGGTTTTTTAAAGATAACATTTGCTGTTACTTCGTCTCAAGCATTGACTTCGTCTGTAGAGCTCTAGCAGAATAAAAGTCCCCAGAATTTAGAGAAAAGCACGCACTGAACGAAATTAACCAAAAGCACGCACTGAAAGAAGCACTTTGGCCGAGGAAGAGAGGTCTCCAACACACCACGTACGGGGAAAGGAACCGCCTTCCTGTTCTACACGCACCTCTGACAATCGACCCCCACACGATGAACGTGCGAGGAATGAACGGTTTGCAGCTCACAGGGCACGTTTCCAGAGGCCCTCTGCCCTCTCCCAGCGTGCACCGCCTCGCCGCCGAGCTCGGACTCCATTTCGAGGCCACGCCGCACCAAGTTTTCCAGGCGAGTTCTTCTGCCGGCCGCCTCGCCGACTGAGGACAAAAAGCGATCGGCGAGGCGAGGCGGGAAGCCAATGGAGAGCGGCACGGCAGCCCGAGGGACGACCGCAACATTGCCGTGCACGGCGGCAGCTGCTCCGCGGGAGCGGGACACCCTGAGAGGAACGGCACCCGCCCGCAACGCCCCCGGAAAGCGCCCGCTGGCCCCTCGGGCGGTGCGACGCGAGCCGGAGACTTACCCTTGGTGAGCATGTCCAGCACTCCCGACTTCTCCAAGTACTGGCGGAACTGCTCCCGCTTGGAGTCCGCGGCCTGAGGGAGGACGCCCACACGGTCAGATCGGCGGCGCGCCCCGCCTCGACAGCGGAGGCGGCCCTTTGGCCCAGGCCGGTCCCGCTCTCCGCCGCGAAGGCGGCGCGAAGGGCCGAGCCGGTGTCGGTCCGCGGCCTGCCGCTCCGCGCAGCCGGCACAGAGAGCGGCACCGCGCCCACGCCGGCGCGCTCCCCCCTACCTTGTAGTGCGCCATCTAACCCGCACCACGCCTGCCCCGGCTGCGCGCCTGCGCCCTGCGCTTTAACGGCGCGAGTGCTTCCCCTCAGTTACCGGAGCGACGGGGCAGCAGCAACGCCCTCGGCCTCGCCCCGCGCGCGAGGCCCCGCGCGCTGCCCTCGCTCTCCTGAGGCCGTCCTCGCCGTCCCGCTCGTTGCCCAAGAGGAAGCCGAAGCCGGCGCTGTGCCCCCTTTCTTGCGCGGCTCTGGCCCTTGTCCCGCTCTGCCCTGCTCTCCTCGCTGGAGACGGAACTGCGATTCAGACCCGGCGGTTCCGGGTCTCACCTCTGCCCGCAAGGGCTGTGCCGCCCGCTGGCCGTGGGACGCCGCCACACACGCCCCCGGAGCTCCCCGGTGAGAAGGCGAACTGTCGCAGCAGGAATCGTCCGGACCGGAGCGCGGCCGGCCGTGAGCGGGGCTCGAGGCCGCCGTGTCTCCGAGCGGCGGGTGCTGCGGTGTTCGGTCGGAGCGGCGAGCTGTCCTGCTGGTCGCTGGAGCAGTAGCTGCAACTGACTGAATCACAGGAGAAAGTTGCAGCAAGCAGCAGCTGCAGAGGTGCCTACCCGAGAGGCTCGAAAGAGTGATATGTGGTGAAATCTTCGCACCGAAAGGAAAGTCTTTTGCCTTAGCCTGTTTTGAAAAAACAGAAACAGTTATACCTGTTCATTTTTCTGAAACGCTGTGGTATATACTGACAGATAAAATTATTTATTATAGAAATAAAATAAAATAAAATAACCAAACCAAAAACCAAAAAAATCCCAAATGATCTTGCACGTATGATGTTAGGGACTTTCCACGCTTTTTCTCCATGCTCTTCTGCAATGTTTCTGTTTTTCAATGGAATTAAGTTACTCTTCTGTTGGCAAGGTCCTGTGATGAAACAGAATATTTGACTCATGTCCAGACATTTAAAAAGTTAATAAAATTCCTCTCGCAGCAGCATAGAAATTCTTTTGTAACTTGTCTTGAACAACAAAAATACAAATGTATCCCATTCATGAACATCTAAATGCTAACCTTCTATTATTTAGACAGCAGGAACAGAGTGCATTAAATACTAGGCTTTTTATTATGGAGAGATTAAATGCAAAACAAGCATTAACAGTTATTGCCCACAGAATCTTACGCATCAAGAAACGCAAGAATCAAAGCCACAGCAGCAGCATTAACCTGCCTAAATCACGCTATACATTTATGTACATTCCGGTATATTATGCAATCTTAAATTTTACAATGTAAACACAGTTACGTAGGGCTGTATTTATATAAACACATAGAACAATACTAGAGGTGAAAAGGATACTTGCTGGAGAGAAATCTACAGTGAATAGTTTTAATAGTGTGTATTTCTTACGTGGACCAAATTAATGTTGCTGCTACAAGAAAAAAAGTCTTTTAGGTTTTCTGGCTCCTTTTATGTTAGTATCGTGCAGTTTTCAGTCAATCTGAAACGTCTGTCTGGTAAGCATAATGACAATGCACTTTAAGGATTTAATTTTGCTATAATGTCATGATGCTACATCTCACAAATTATTTTTTCAGTACATGTACAGTAAGTCAAATCCGCTACTAAAAAATACACACAAAAAATACTAATGCATTCCAGCTGTGACCACCTCACAAGTATTTACAGTGTTTCAGTGCTGTGCAACTCAAATAAATGTATTTCATACATAGAAAGCTTGATTACAATGCACTGTAGTATTTTGTTCATCTTTGCCTCATTTATTATTTCAAGATGTTTCATGGAACTTCCCTTACACTATATGGACCTGAACAGCAAGTGGATGAATGTCCACTTGAAAATAAAATATTATTTTATTATTCCCATAAAAAGCATAAACACAAATGCTCCTCCTAAACAGGTATAAGCTTTGTTTGACTTAAAAGTTTACCAGAATTTGGGGGAGAGACAAACAGAAAGGAGTAGTTTTACTGTTTGATAAACCTTTTATCTGTCTTTTGGCATTGTAACTGAAAGCAGGAAGGTGCTACCATATTAGCTTTTTTTTGTTCTCTGTTTTCTGGTTGTCTTGGTTTTTTTTTTTCTATTTTCCATAGTAAGCCTTCTGGTTTGTGAAATTCAAAATGTCTGATTAATAAATTTCAGTAACTTTGTTTCTGATTTTGCTATCTTACTAGTGTTATGAAAAATGTCAGAATTAAAGCTCACAAAATGTCTGTAATTCATGATGTTTTAAAATGTAGTGGTGTATTGAATTCTGATTATATACTATAAGAAATTCACTTTGATTTTTCTGCTGAGGAAGTCAGTGGTGATACACTGAAAAAAAGGTGTACATGGAGTCAAAGAATTAGCGATCTGATTTTCAAGTGTTTTTTCTTTTTTTATTTAACACAGTTTGAACAGTGGAATGTTTGACATGCTGCTTTCGGACAGCTATCAAATGTCTGTTTGAATTCTCAGACTGATTGACAGGAAACATGTTTACCAATAAGTTCTTCTGAGAGCACCAGTGCCATCTTTAGCCTAATTTGATTTACTGGTCTTTGTAAAATATATTGTTAGACTGTAAATTTTGTCTTTTACTTTATTTAGTTTAAATAGTATCAGCTGTGATTTTATACCTGACTTTTCCTGATATGTGGACTGAGATGATGTATGTTTTCCTTTCTAGCTGGAGGGTAGAAGTTTATACACTGAGGTCTATGCCACATTTTCATTATGAAGGAAGTAAAGAGACTGTTTAAAATTACTTAGCTACTATTCAGAGGGTTACACAACTTTTTTATCTGTGTAAACAGCTGGTTAAAGTTGAATGATTTAGCTACACTTACACATAGGTCTGGGTTATGTCTCTGTTCAGGAATTATCCCAGCACTGGTTAGTGCAGCTAATAGGTTAACTCACACTATATTTGAAGATCAGTGGGGGCACGCTTACTGCTGGCATTACTTGACAGTGACAGTTGCCTAGACAGAGAGAAAAGCTTAGGACTATTCCAGTTTCTGCTTTGTGTAGATTCTGAGCTCACCTCTCCCATAGAATCAGAAGTGTCTGGTAGGCTGGAATTTTTTACATCAGCATTGTAAGGAATTTGGGCTTTGTTTACACTGAAACTGCTTTGTCTTCTGTCACTGTTCTTTGGAAGAGAGTTTCTTAGTGCTCCTGTGCTCCCAACCATTGCCTGTTGTCTACAACTGGTATTAGGAAAAGTTGTATCAGGTTGCAATGAAGTTTGAGATGGCAACTCACCAAAGCTTCTCAAGTACATGTTTGAAACTGTATCTGCATTCTGAGTAACAACAAGAAAATGTTTCTTTTCAGCCTCTCTTTGTGCATCATGCATTTCAGGCCAAAGCTCACCAAGAAAGCCTTCGTTATTATTTGTGCTAGTATTTTGAGTCTGATTGTCTAAAGCATTTGTACCTGGCCTCTTCTTTGGAGATTTATTTTCCTGATTGCAATGGGTGTAATTGCTGCTGCTTTCTGTACAGTTATTTTGCACAGACTGAAACATAGAAGGAGAATTTAAAACTGGGTAGAGCATAGCGTCAGTTTGCTTTTCCATCAAAAAGGTATAACTGCTAAGTGCACAAGGAAGCGTTTTCTGAGGGGTGGTGGATATTCCAAAAGAAGAGTGTGGTATCACAGAGTATTTCTTAGATTTGTTTATGTGGAAATTGTCAGAGTCATCCTTGTTTTTATTCTGCTCACAGAGTCCCATTTTAATTTTTCGGAATCCTAAGTGGATAATTTCTAGAATATTTAAAAGCAATGATACAGTCGCTATTGATTGCATGAATAATATAAATACCGTCTTTTCTGTTGGTCTAGATACAAAGCAGTCCACTGTATTTGGACATGGGTCTCTCTGACATTTATAAAGGGGATCTAAGTGAAAGCCATAAAGAAGATACTGCCCAATCATAAAGCCAACTTCCACTGCAGATCTTGTGAAAATATGTATCACATAAGTGCAGAGCAAAGAGCCTCTCAGGGGTGCTTTGTTTAGCTTTTTTTGATCCAATTGCCGGAGTTCTCTCTCCAGTCTTTTACGATTTTCAGTCATTTCTAATTCAGTGCTTTCAAGTTCCACCCTTACCTGAGCTTTCTTTTTCTGCCTCTCTTTTTCCAAAGCTCTTAGTCTGTATAAGGCATGACCCATATACACCAAGGAAGGGGAAGACACAAATATAACTTGCAAGACCCAGTATCTTATGAGAGAGATGGGAAAGGCCTCATCATAGCACACATTTCTGCAACCAGGCTGCTCAGTATTGCATATAAATTCTGATTGTTCGTCATTCCAAACATCCTCAGTTGCCACTCCAAGGACAAGCATTCGAAATACGAAGAGGATCGTTAGCCAAATCTTTCCAATAATAGTGGAATGTATGTGGACCTCCTCTAAAATGCCTCCAAGGAAATTCCAGTCTCCCATGGTTATTCTGCCATATTAACACTAAAATGTATGAGAGAAAAAGGATCAAACATTGTAAAAGCTGCATTCCCTCCTTAATGTGTTATGAAAAAAACAACACTGGGAAAAACTATTGTATCTCACATTGTAACAATGGCAACACGACCAACTGCTTATTGACAATCTAGGTATTATTTTCTTCATCTATGAGATGGAGAACTGCATCATCTGCCTGTGTCTACTTTATTATTAACATCCTGATAAGCACATCACTACAAGATATTAAACACCCTCAGTTTGCATCAGATCAGTGGAAACTAGAGTGCCTGACTTGTAGCAGGATTTTAAGAGTATTATGCAATCCATTTGAACCATCATCCAACAGCAATGTGAGAGCAGGATGTTTATAATCAGGACACTTATCGAGGTACAGGAATATTCCCTTGTCCTCTTTTTTGGATGTTCCAAACCCCATGTCACAGCTGTAATTATGGCAGTCTAATTACTGTTTCACAGAGAAAATTGGTTATATAAAGGAGCTCAAGAGGGAATAAATCATCTCACGAAAATGTCATTATTAATTAAAAAGACGTGTTTAAGAGTATAATTTTGTGCAGATATTTGCTTTTTGTTTATGGATGTCAACAATAAATAAATAGAACTGCTGTAATTGGTCTAGCTTCTTCTGATCAAAGGTACCTGCATTTGAAATAGTGAATAGAGTGCCTGAGTGTCAAGCATTACTATCTTTGGCTACAACTTTTTGAAAAATAAATTATTTACACAAAAATTCTTTACCAGTATTTTCCTAAATGACTGTCATCTGAATACAGATAAACTGGTAATGTATGTGCGTAGCTGTACATCTCACCTCTCTTTCATATGTTTGTTTCTCCATTAACAGGATACTACATCCTGGACAAGATTTTAAATTCCTTTTCAATATTTACATTATTGTATACATATACCATTGTAACACAATTCTTATGTGTGGGGACAAGCAAAACACCTGTAGATTTACCTTTTCATTATATGTACAGCACAATTCAATAGAAGAGTATCTTATTTTGGTATTTTTTAGGATAAAGGTGCTTTAGCATAGCATTTTCTCTTCAAATGGGATTAATTTTCACCCTGTAAAGCAGGAGTGCTAACAAGTAATGAGAAGCTGAAATCTTATGGCTGCAATACTGATGTCTGTAGAGGAATCTTTATGTTAAGCCTTCTAAACATGAAAATACTTCTGCAAATCAGTATATGAATAGGCAAGTTAGACATTTTTTAAAGAGAAACAAATTAAAACTAAATGATAAATTAAAAATAAAACATACCTTTCTTTACAAAAATGTGTAAAACTAAACATCTGCGACGTCCAGTAAGAAGTTACAACCCCTGCCATCTTCCGTCTATGTGAGTAAATTTACACATTATAAGCAGTTGATTTTGCTACAGGAGCAAGTGATAGAGTGTGAGCTTTGCACATGGAATTTATATTTGCTAGGGCTGAAGGGAGGAGAAAATCGATCTATTGTTCAGTCCACTACTGCTCCAAGCATAATATAACTATGAACAGTAAAAGATTCTCATTTTAAAAAAGCTAGAAATGAAAAATCTGCAGCTTTAAGTTTTTCGAGATTATCTTCTTTTGCCTCTATAGCACCTTCTAAGTTTTAAGAACAGTCTCAGCCTCAGAAAAACAGAATAAAACAGAACTTTCAGACTAAGTTTAAGTTTACATATCTCAGTAGTAGCAAACATTCAGCTTGGCTGTGCAAAAGAAGGTAAATCTTCCCAAACACTATCATTGTAAATTCCTGCAGACAGTCTGTTCTCCTGCAACAGCTTAGTACCACACTCCTGATGTAAAAACAAATCAATAGCAGTACTTTGGCCCCTCCAAACTCACTCCCTCTTCATAGACAGCATCTCTTATATTCTATAATTCTGCACTTCTCATTTATTCTCCTGAGGCCATATTAGTTGTCATACTGACATCTTCAAAAGAATCCTAAACTTGACAATGGTTTTACTCTATTTTCTCCATCCATATAATTCAGTATTTCTTTTTAGGAACAAATAATTATCATTCTTGTTTTAAGTGTCTTGTTTTAAGTGTTTATGTTTAGACATACTAAAGATGTCAGTCATTCTTCTTGATAGTGATACTTACGTATAGCCTATAAAAACTGACTAGGTGACACAAGTTCCATTTTTAATACAGACCTTAAGCTGCCTATCTGCATTACCTCAGCAGGAAAAATAGTGAGAACAGGCCAAAATATCTTCTGTTATAAAAGAGCACACAAACTTCCTGGTCTCAAAGAACATTATTGGATGGAATTGTTCATAGGTTACAATCTACTGTTGTTAAATTTTAATTTTATATTCCTCCCTTTCCTATTCCTTTCTTTACATCAAATGGATTGTCGTAGCACAGTTGCCCTGTGACTGAGATGAATGCATGGGTTTCTTCTACTGAAGAACTTGATTACTCCTGGTAAAAGATTTGGTAAACTATGCATTATACATCCTCACTATGTTAGCATGTGGCAGAATTAGAAATGAAACACACAGTTGTACCTATACTCCACAAAGCTACCATTCTCTGTGTCTTCCTAGACGAGGATAGAGCCACTGGAACAGAATGAATACTCCTAAATTACCTTTCACCTAATTTAAACATTTTTGGAAGAATGGCAGTGGAAGTTCTACAGGTTAAAGGTACATAGAATCATAGAAAGGTTTGGGTCAGAAGGGACATTAATATACTGCCTAGTCCAAACCCCTTTCCGTGGGCAGACTCAGCTTTTGCCAAATTGGGTTGCTCAAAGCATCATCCAAACTGAGTTTGAATGCTTCCAATGATGGGGCATTCACAACTTCTCTGGCAAGCTGTTCCAGTGTCTCATCACCCTCATCCTAGATAATGTCTTAGTTTGCTCACATCAAAATTCTCAGAGTAAATGCTCTCTTTAAAAATTCCTCTTGGCACTTCGGAATAGATCTCAGCTTGTAAGCTGAGATGATGCATGAAAATTATTTAAGAGAGCCTAAAAACCTACTTGATTTCTCTTTTTTGAGGCAATCGAACTGCTACAGTCCATTTTGGCTACTGATGGTTGGTTGGGGAAAGCCCTTTCAAACACTCTAAACATTAAAAATGTTGGGCAATGGGGAGGGGAAAAGACCTCATTTTACAAATGGGAAAAAAGAAATTAATATGTTTATTTTGTGTACAAAAATTTTTCTGAAGCCAGCATTAGCAGTGCAATGACCAAGGGCATGGCCTCATTATGCCTGGTATTAATGTGCAAATCCACTGCTAGGACCAATATGAGTTAAGAAGCATATCTAGCACTATAGTGCTGCTTTAGGTGATCCTCATCAGCACTCTGCAAAATGTAGTGCTGATTCAAATGTACTATAAGGGATGAATAAACCTCCTCTGCTGAGAACTCTGTAAAGCTAATCATTATCTTTTAATTTTAGTGCTGAAGATCAGTCAATAGGTCATGTCCGATTTCATACTTGACAGCTTGCCTGAAAGTACTCAATCATTTTGGCAAGCTAGCAGCCTACAGCAGCCATTTCTATGAAGGACTTAAAGCAGGATTCTAAACGTATGTCTCTTCTATTGAGTACTTAAAGTAGGTTTCTGATTATTTTTCTGTTATTGATAAAAAACCCTCTAAGTCTGCTGAAGTGGTCCACAGACACACACAACCCCCTGCCAGGTCATGCAAAGATGCTGAAGCTTTGTTTGAAAACCCTAAGTGTTCGGTGAGACCTAACTACAGTGACTGGAGATTTACTTGCTCTGTAAAACTTAAATGTTAAAACAAATATTAAACGATCTGCACACAGTGTTCCGGGATGCATTATCTTATTTAAAATGGTATTACAGTTAAATGACAACTTGACAAGTCATGAGGGAAAATAAATACAAGTGCCAACAACAATTTTATAGTGCTGATGCTGCTTTTTACCTTAGTTCAGACATCTTGCAACTCCAACTATTTACATGAATTGTTTAAATCAACATTCAGTGTTTAGTAACTTAGTGATGTAAGGAGAGGCTGTTTTTCTTCCAGGTCTAGAAGCTACCTCACTGACTTTTTATCAGTGGTAGATTCACTGCAAAACATTCCCTAAATTTTTATGACTATATTGTGTTTTCTTAGCTTAGGGTCAAACGTCACAGTAATCCTCCAAACATGGAAATATTCTGTGAAGATCAAGGCCTTTTCATTTCTATATATCAATAATGTGCACTTTATGTGTACAATTGATTTTTATTTTCTACTGTATCTGTCTGACCCACAATGGACAGCTAGACAAGTAGAGGCACAAACATCAGTGATGTGTCCTACAGGTTTTCAGGGTAACATGAACTCACTCCCATAGTTTTCTTTCAGTAGTGAAGGAGGACCACAAATGATAAACTGCAATAATGAGAAATTTGGACAACTGTACTCCTCAGTGTTGTCTTTAGGACTGCCAAATTCAGCAGTACTGTGTTTGAAGGCAGACCAGAGATTACCATATAAAGACTGAAACACATATTCTTCACACTGGTTTATTTTCTGTGCTGCCTTATAGATTCACTTTTGATTGCTAAGATATACATGCAAATCAGTAGGTGCACATTTATGTTTTCACTTTCACAAGCAAAATTTCTGAAAATGCCCTTGCCTGTATCAGAAAGTTTGAGGGGGTTTTTTTTACAGTTTCTGTCCATCTTTTATCTTAGTTCACTGTTGATATTTTTAAATTCGTTCCTCTCTTAGTTCCTTAGCTTTAAAAATTTGTATTTTCTGTATACTTTTATCTAGCTTGCTGTCTATTTTCATCTCTTAATCCCTTGGCTTTAAAATTTTATTTATATATATACATTGGTACTGTAGCTTTCTGTGCCTGTTTTTAGTTCTCTTCTGACCTTGGTCTTCTTTACATTTTCAGGTTTCTTTCCATGTCTACTTTACTAGGCTCCTTCTCTATTTTTTTTTTCTTCTTTCCTGCTTGTTCTGTATCCATGTGCTCAGCTCAGGGCAAGTGTCTGTGGTTGGGGCCAGGGGAAGGGAGATGGGCTTCACCTGTGAGCTGCAGCACCTAGGCTGTACTCATGAGGTGTGAAAATGGCTGAGCCAAGGATTAAAATAGGCTGCAGGAGGGGATGGGCTGGGGCAGCAAAAGGTGCAGCTACTGAGGCACCTGGGGGTGTATAAACCACAGCCTCGCATCAGGGCGCTTTGTTGTTCCTTCAGTTGCTGGCAGCTCCTAAGCTGTTCCAGCTCTTTGGACAGGTATGTTCTGGCATTTAGAGAAGTGGAGCTGCCTGTCTGAATACGGCTTCAGGACCTGTCAAATTTCAGCAGTCTGTGTAGTAGAAAGTACACTTATGACACCCCCCTCCCCTCCCCCCAAATCAGGATCCTGGAGAGAACTCCCCTGGTGTGTGTCATCCCCCAAAATAAAACCACCAGCCTTGGTGGCCTCAGGGGTCTTCAAGGTCTCAGTGGGTCTCATGGTTTCCTGGAGCTGGGGATCCCATGTGTCAGAGACTCCCACCAAAATCGGGCAGAGCTTCCCCATCCTAAATGGGCCCCACCCCCAAGTGGCTCAGAAACCTCCCTCAAATAGGGCAGATCCCCCCAAATGGATAGGGGTATGGAGGGGAGCACTGATGCCCTGCAAATGGCGGGTGGGGGAACAGCCCGCTGTATCATCCCGCCCCCAGTAACAGCACCAGCCCGGGGGTCTCCAGAGTCTTCATGGTCTTCGAGGGTCTTGTGATCTTCTGGGGCTGGGAAGACAGAGCCCCCACCTAGAATGGGGAAGAGAGCCCCCCAAATGGGGCAAAGACCCACACAAAATGATGGGGGATGGGAGGGACCCTGGATTGTCACCCCAAATCGGTGCTGATGACGTCATAAGGGAACAACTCAGGACCTGTGACCCCTCCCGACACCCCCCTGAGAGGACCCCATCCCCCGGTGACCCCGCCACCTTCACCCATCCATTGGGTCCCATGAGCTCCTCCTCCCCTCCCCGTGTCACCGGTCGCAACAGTGACACCGCTGGTGTTTTGGTGGCGTTTCCCTCCGGGGCGGGGCTTCCTCCCCCAAGTCCCCTCAAAACGGTCCCCGCGCCCGCCCTGGCCCCATTTGCCCCTGGACCCCGCGGGATGCGCCCCCAGAGAGGTACGGGGGGATATGGGGGGAGGGGTTGTCGCGGGCCCTTTAAGACCCCCTTTTAGGGGACGCTGGCCTTTTAAGAGCTCTGGGACAGGGTGCTGGCCCTTTAAAACACCTGGGAGGGAACTCTGGCCTTTTAAGACCCCCTTTGAGGGGACACTGGCCCGTTAAGAGCTAGTTTTAGGAGACACTGGCCCTTTAAGTCTCGTTTTCAGGGGACACTGGCCCTTTAAGAGAACCAAGAAGGGTATGCTGACCCTTTAAGNTTGGGAGGTGGCGGGAGGCCCGTCTGGGACACAGGGGTTTGGGGGTCCGGGGGTTTAAGGGGTCTCAAGAGTTCAGTGGGGACTCCCTAGGGTCTGGGTGAGACACGGGGATCTGGGGGAGGCCTGGGCGTTTGGCGGGGTTCTAGGAGTTTTCAGGGTTTCCCGGCATCCCGGTGATCCCCCAACCCCCCCCCTGCACCAC
>VXAZ01010260.1:0-48453 GCA_013399875.1 Gymnorhina tibicen
ATCAGGGCCAAAGCACTGCGGTTCTTGAGGACATCAGAGTCTGGGATATGAGCTGCTTTAATATTTTTCATTAAAACGTCAGACAGGATACCCAGAGCAAAGATTTGATACCCAGAGCAAAGAATCTTTTTTGGTTTTGCTTTTGAAGCAAGGATGGTGAAGGGTTCTACTACCAGTAATTACATTTATTGCAAACGTACTGTTTCAGTCTGGCCGTAAGCTTCATGGATATCCAGCCCTGTCTGGGCTTTCCACTTCGCCAGCACTTCAGGATGGAGTGCTTCCCCTCCAGTTACACAGTGCTTCAGACTCGGGAACTTGTAGCTGGAGAGGAACAGCAAATGAAATAATTTTCTTAACTCCTAAAATGAGCAGTGAGTGGCCTTCACTGAGCAGCCTCCCTCAGTTTTCCGAGTAAGTACACCTAAAACTTCACAAGCTCCTTTGGAAATGACAGTCATCCTCCTGTTATGCACACCTGGACTAGACCCCTAGATTGCTTGAGCTGCCACTGAAGATGATGTGGTTTATCTCAGTGTCACTAGAAGCAGGTTTTTCTGCTGGAAAAATGCATGGGCAAAAGTGATTCCTTGGAAGAGGTGATATAAAAGGTGAAATCTGAACAAGCACATCAGATGTGTGTGGAAAGCTGAGTTATGTGCCAACATCCAAGACCAGATATAACACAGAGAATTTTCTAGAGCAAAAGGAAGGATGAATAGGTACACAGAGGCTGAGCTCTGCCAAACCTGGGTTGGCTTTTGTCAGGATGAAAGACCAAGGTGACAAGAGTAAATACCTTACCCAAGATGTGGAAACTCCCTTCAAACCACTCCTCACAAGCTGGGTACTTTACAGAGTAACAAACTGGGGAGAAAAGCTGCCAGATAACTCTCAGGATGTGAAGCTCCTCTAGCTGCTCCCTGCATTCTCAAGCCTGTGAGAACAGCTCCATGGGGCACCAGAAACTCCCTGATCCAGTGCTGCCCAGTTGATTTAAATCTAACTGTGAGCCCTGAGTTCAGAGGAAGTGACAACTTAAAAATGCCTCCCTTGTTTCCCCTGTGCTGCCTTTTCAAAGACCCAGTCCTGAAGCCCAAGTGGCCTGTGGCGTGGCTAATTCCTCTCACATTTCAGAACATAGACTTCTTTCCTGAGAATATGTGTTGCTAATTAGGTTTCCTTTAGCAGAAAAAAAAGATTAAGGAACCTAAGGAACCAAACATGCAGAGCTGTGCCAGCATTATGCCCCAGCCTCCCTCCCCTCCCTGCAGTACCTGCTCACATCCCGCTGGACCAGCATGCAGAAGGCCGTGGGAGCTGTGCAGAACGTGGTGATGGGATACCTTGAGAGAGTCTAGAAAAACAGGGAGTTATTGAGTTGAAAAGGAAAGTGTGATGGTGGGCCTGGCCTTGTGAATGTGCAGGTGATTAACAGAAGAGGCCAGTGAATTAGCTGGCTGGTTTTGTGCAGTGCCTGAGGGGAGGAATAGGCACTCTGGCAACTCACTGAAAACTCAGGATAACAGAGCCTTCATTCAGGTTTATGCCATACTCTGATTACTGGCCCATGCTCAGCCTGACCCCAAAGCATCTGCAAGTCCATACCTGAAGTGAGTTTTAGACTCAATGTTGGACAACACAGTGATCCCAAGATCTTTATATCCTGCATCTTTCTCCAGTTGTCCTCTACACTTGAGCCGTGCCACATGGCCTAACCAGGAGGGAAAGCTTGTTCCTCGAGCTTAATGGGCACTGAATGGAGGGACGATTCCTTGGGATGTGGGAAGTGCTATCCCTGCTGCTGCTGAGCAGCGGCGCCCATGGACTGGAGCCTAGTTTGTTTCCTTCATTTGTGAAAAATGGAAGTAAACATCGCAGTATAAAATGTTAAGCTTACCTCTGCAATAACTTCTGGTTTAAACTGTGGCATATTGTGTACAAAGACACAGGATCCACAGATCCATGGTGCAAAAACACTGCTCCAAGCTGCTTTTACCCAGCCGGTATCAGAGGTATTCCACATTATGTCTGAAGGAGTCAAGTTCATCCAATACCTGATGAAAAAGCAGAGAAGAAAAAAATGCTACAGAGAACGTGAGCGACTCAGGCCCAGGTCACAGCAGCATTCAAGGAAAGGGCAGGAGGCTTCCATTAGAAGATGTGGTGTCAGCAAGTGCGGCTCTGTAGAAAGTTTGAGAGAGTTGAAGAGCCTTAAACATTCTCTTATCTCCCTTCATTCAGTCCTGCTTAATATTTTGAGCATTTATTTTTCTCGTGAGCAGTGCAAAACCTCTTTGTCTTGAGTTGCAGAACCTGCATCTAGAGCAGAACCCAAACAGACCATTTCGGGCAGGCTTTCCCCACCTGGTGCAGTTGAGACATCAGCTGCCACAGCTCATTTCTCTAGGAAACTAAACAAGTTACTTCTCTGGACCCTTGATCACCAGCTTCCAACTCAGAATGCTTTGGGAAAGGTATCCTTTAACTTTCAAGGTGAGGAGGATGCAAGATCCTACAGTCATGAATTGCCTACATTTACTGGAGTTTGATGGCCACATGTTCCATTTAATGATGATTGTGTCACTTAATGAGGACCCTGGGATCAGCTGCAAGGTGATACCTGCCAATGGTTGCAAATCCGATCCCGTAACTGCTGTGGGAATGCAGCACCATTTTTGGGAAGCCCGTAGTTCCGCTGGTAAAATAGATTAGCATTGGGTCTTGACTCCTCGTCTTGACACATTCATGGTCGGCAGACGCAACCCTTCAGAAGAAATGGTGTGTTCTGGTCAGTGCTTGCAGTTCTCCACCATGGAAACAGCATTTTCAATGTTTAGGAGTTCAACAGGAAAACTGCCCCAAACTGAATGATCTCACTGCATAAGTGGTAACACAGGTAAGAACAGTTAGAGAAAACATTTTCCGTGTCATGAGTGTGCCCTCTATGCCATAACATTTAAGGTATGAGCACCTACAGAATATTCCAGTGACTTTGTCTGCAACTGTTTAGCAAGGGCACTCCGGGTGCTGATTGTGGAACAGCAGGCAGAAATCAGCGTCTGCTTCAACACAAACCAACCCCCAGCCTGAAATCAATAACTGAGGTCATTAAGCCAGGTAGATTGGTCTTATTACTAACGGGATATCATTTATGATCAAGAGACTGATGAACAGTTCAGATCCTCTGAGCTACCAGCATAGTAAAGGGAAAAAAGAGCTGAGCACCAAGAGCTGGCACTGGGTATTTCCCCATTCCATCAGGAGCCATGGGAATGGGCTCTAGCAGACAAGCTCGTAACGATTGCTTAGAACTCTGTGTGCTTGTCTTGTGATCACAGTAGCAGCAGAGAGCTTCTAAAAGCTGGCAGACTGCTAAGTGAGGAGAAGGTGAAGGACCTGAACTTAGCTCCCAAAACCTGGGCTGGACAAACCTGTACCAATCACAATGCAGCAGGTTCACAGAGAAATGTAACTCCTTTGTATTTTGGAAATTATCCCCACAACTCGGCAACACCACCTGACTGGAACAGCTCCCTCCGCCTCCCAGGGATGATGGTGAAGGAGCTGGATACTCACGCCAGGAGCTCTTTGAGGTTCAGCCACCCATCCCTGCTCCCTCTGCCTACAGTGAGTTTACTTCTCAGGAGCTGGCTGCCAGGCAGGACAGATTCCAGTGCAGGTGCCAGCGTGTCACTGGTAATGATGCACTTGGCCTTTGAAGCCTGGAGTCGGTATGAGATGTCTTTGGCTGTTAATTGGGATGTTCCTGGAATAAAGACAATTCCTGGAAAAAAGCAAGAAGTGATTGAGAGAACTCAGCATTTCCCAAAAATACCTGATCGTGTTTCCTGTTGATGCCAGTTTGATCCATCATGGATGTTTGGCAGTTTAAAAGCAGAGCAAAATAGATATATTCAATTATTAATGACTCTAATCAGATAAATTATTCCATTATACATTCAGCTCCCTTCCAGTGTGTGTGGTCAAGTCTGGCCTTAGGCTGCAGCCATTCCACCCTCCCTGGCTTCACCTGAGGATGCCGTTTGACTGGACCATGTCTGGCACCGTGGCTCCTGTGTGGGTGCTGCCAGTCCTCCCTTTAGGCAAAAGATCAGTTGTAGAGGTCACAGCAGAATATCCCTGCTTGCATTTTCTTCACCCCAATCTACCCTGTGGCTTGTGGCTGCTGTTTGTTTTCTCTGTGCACCCAGAGGTCAGTGGGTCACTCACCTGCTCGCATGCAGGCCACGTTCAGGAGCCACCACTCGGGAACACGAGGCAGAACTGCTACAACTCTGTCTCCTCTCTGCAGACCACAGGCCTCTGAGAGCACATTGGCTGCCTTCCTCGAGAGAGAGCCCAGCTCTTCAAAGCTCCACTTCACCTCCTCTCCCTCGTCACTGACCCACCAAAAGGCTGGATTTGCTGGTTTTCTTCCATCCTGCAACAACTCAGAAGATATTAAAATATGAAGACAAACCTTAAAAGGTTCCACTTCAATACAAATCATCCCTGGCAATCATTCTCTTAGAGTGACACCTGTATTTCTGACAAACAAAAATGAAATGGTGCTGACACTATCCAGTATCCATCAGTAAAACTGAATCATCTGAGATTTGTTCCACGGTGTCCTCGTTTTGGCTGGCACAGAGTAAGCACTGCTTAGCAACAACTAAGTCAAGGACTTTCCAGTTTCTCACATTCTGCCAACAAAGAGGTGCGTGAGAAGCTGGGAGGGTTCAGGACAGCTGACCTGAACTCTCCAAAGGGATGGTCCACACCACAGAAAGTCTTGCTCAGTTTGTATCCTGGTGAGAAGTTGGTTGAGAGGTGACAGTCACTGTTTGGGGACAGACTGGGCATCAATCAGTGGGCAGTGGGCAATTGTGTTGTACATCATTTGTCTTTTCTGGGTTTTCTTTTTGTTGTCTCCCTTTTCATCACTATTATTGCTACTAATACTACTACAATGGTGAAAATCATCATTAATATTCTTCTTATTATTGTATTTTATTTTATTTCAATTCTGAAACTGTTCTTTCCTCAGCCTGTGGGTTTTACCTTAATTTTCTCCTGATTCTCCTCCCCATCCCACTGGGGAGTGTGTGTGTGAGATCCAGGGGCTCTGTGGTTCTTAGCTGCCAGCTGGGGGTAACAACACAATGGCTATAAGGTAAAAGACAAATACTACCTTTTCCAGTCGTGCCCACTCATCTAAGACATCACTTGCAAAGTTGAAATATTCTGGCAGCTCCTTTTTACACTGGTTTATGGATTCATAATAGGAAACAATCTGAGATGTAAGAAGCCTGTTGTTTCCATGGAATGATCTGCAGGGTGACCTGAGAATCCGCAAGCACTGAGGAATCCAGTGTTTAATAAACGTTCTCATGATAAATGGTGTTTTATCAGACAGTGGGGGGAAGAATCAGGTGCACGCCTAAGGAATCAGTCACCTGGAATGAAAGAAAACACATTTAAACCAGTCCAGTTATTGGATGCTGTCTAGTTTGTGATGCTGGATGAATTAATGCAAACCAGCTGGAATAAATGGGTTGTTTGCACACATCCTTGTTTCCCCTGTTATTTTATGTTCCTCCTTTTCTTGCAAAGAGATTGAGCACTGCTTTTTCATTAGAATATTTGTCCTCTACTTTGTCAGCTGATGAATGACTCTTACATCTCATCTCTAAGATTTCACTTGCCAGTTCTTTTCTCAGTATCTGTGTCTTGATTCCTGTAAATTTTATGTTACTTTGCCTGCTTACAGAAATGAAATGCCACCAGTTTCGAAGTGGTTTAGGAGTCTATCACCTCGACTTCAAAAGGTCTCTGTAATTATGTTATGCCTTAAACCTGCACTAGATGGCGAGTCACACTGAATTTATGCACCAGCAGAACTGATGAATCTCTGGTTTATTGTCTTATGAGTTCTATTCTCTCTGAGGGCACGGAATAAACACAAAATGAACAAGAGGGGAGAAAAAGGTGAAATGCCAAAGGCTTCCATTTGCTTTGTGCTTCAGCTGAAGCGTGCAGCTTGGGAAAAGATCCACGTAAAATAAACGTGCAAAGAAAGTGCCAACACGTCCAGTCTTTCCTACACAACGTACAGGTACACGTGGGAGAGACAGAATGGGTGATGCCACAGGTGTTTAAAGCCCAACCCTGAAAGTCAAGAAAACTGGATTTTCACTCACAGGTGCTGAATCTTCTGATAAACTTGTTGTGAGTGTAATGAAGTCCTCAAGGATGTACCCATATACCCAAGGGAATATTTTTCCCCAATTCAACGGGAATCAGCTTTGCTTTTAAACTTTTTTTGTGCCACGATGTTGTCCTTATTCAACAGCCAGCAGTACATCCCTGTCCCCCGGGCTGCTGCGCAGTTGCTGCCACCTTTGCACTGCGTGTTGCAAGCGTGGGTGCAGTGAGAGCTCCCAGGGTTCAGTGCCAATCAATAACAGCAGCTGGCACCACTGCGAAATCCCCGCGTTCACGGGGCAGGCCGGGGAAACTGAGGCAGGAGGTGCACGTGAGGCACGGCTCAGTGGCTTTTGACCACCTTATTTTACAGGGTGCGAGTGGTAACTAAGCAGAAGGCCCTAGAATATTATTTATCCCGAATCCCGTGTTTCCTGCTGGCTGGGCTGTGACTTCTGCAGAGGGCAGATTTTCCACAGCTCCCAGACTATAAAGCACAAAAGGAGAGCCAGAACCAGTTAGCACTGATGAAGTCATGCACAGAATGTGGCCTTATCTGCTCCATGTCCAAAAGAAAACATTGTTCTCCACCAGCTCAGTTCCACTAAATCCCACTCCTTTCCTCTCTGCAAATCTGTCCTGGCAGGGTGGACTGCTGTGTGATCCTCCTTTCCCTGCAGTCTCGTTTCAGGACATAGAGGTTAGAAGCCCTTTCCAGGATGGAGCCTATTTCCTGGCAGGAGGTTTCCAGGAGGGATTTAAGTTGACTGCAGTTTGTTTCAGTGGCAGACAGGGGAAAACCAGCTCTCTCAGCAAATGGTTTTGTCATCCCACCTTTGTTCTGGGAGCCTTAGGCTGTGCTCTGATCTTAAACACTGCCTGCTCAGCTCAAACAGGCCTTGTTAGCTTTAACCTGCAGTTCTGAGAGATGCTTTTTAGCCTTGCTCGTGTGTTGCTTGAAAGACATCTTTGGAAAGCAGCCTGTTATGAAGAGAAAGAGACCACAAAGTCAAATGGGAGACTCTTATCTCTCTGCTTCTTTTTCTCCTTTAGTACCTGATTGCTGAATCTGGATTTGTGTGTGATCTTATCTTGCAGGCAGCCTGAATACACAGCTCCTGATTTCACTGGGCACCCTCTGCAAGCACTAACACAACACATCTCAGGGTTCATTACAGCTCAAAGCTTTTGGGACCGATAGGAAAGAGTTTGCTCGACACCCAGCCCCACTCACACCAGGCATGAAAACAGAATAAATTGCAGCAATATGCCCCCCAAGATCCTTCACCCACAGAAAATGGAGGCTACCACATCAACCCCCATTATGAACACTCCTTGTTTTTAGTGGTGCCCTCCTGCATAAAATGTCTGCTAAAGGATAAAAAGTCTGCTAAAAGCACGAGGAGCGAAGCAGCACTTGCTACTCCTCGAGAAGAAGAAAGAGTCATTATTGGAGGAATTTCTTCTTGGCTCTACTAACCCAGACCCACCTGTTGTCAAGTCAGGTCTGTCCTCTGTGCCACTGAAACAGCCACTGGAATACCTGATCTCTACCTGCTACAGCTTCAGGGGTCAAGTTCACAAATTGCAGCACAGTTTAAGCATCAAAGATGTTTCTGCTACAACGACAGACTGGCAGATAATTACAGAAATAGCAATTCCTTAGTAACCTGAAGGAATTCCAGAATCTCAATATTGCTGTGAGGTATTTTTTTAAAATGTTCTGAAAAGACTGTCGAGGGAGGCCTCACAGTTCACAGGCATGGCTGAGAGCTGTCCTAGAGAGGGTTTGGTGCATCCAGTCCCTTCAGTTCATGGCACAGAAAATTGTGCTGCCGCTCAAACCCGATGACAAAATCTTCTGGTTTAACCCACAAAGTGGTATCTTACTTGAGCTACAACTTGGCACTTTGGCAGGGAGGGGAGCCTCACAGACAAGACTGCAAGGAGTTACAGACATTGAAATTACCTATGCAAAGAAATGAGAGTTTTTCCCTGACCTCAGCACCCTCTCGGTCAGATCCACAACTGATATCTCCACAAGCAAACATCAGGCGGAGGAGCAGCCCTCAAATACTGTCCCAGGTACCTCACCTGCTGCTTTGCCTGCAGCCCTGACAGGAGAAGGGTGTCTAATCTGCACTCTGAATCCACTGGTGCTTCTGCAGGCAGGTGTTTCCTCCTGTGCTCTTTCACCTCCTCCCTGGGGTGTTTATTTACAGAAACAGTAAACCCAACTTCCCCATACTTTTTTTCCCCACAAACACCACTAAAGGTGGGGAAGTATTTAACTAATTTAATCTTCCCATGGAAAGGTGCAGTTGGCTCCACTGCTGCTAGACTGCTATCAACCTTATCAGCCTCTTGGTTTGGCTGATACAGCTGCAGGCATTTGAGCAGCAAGCCCTACTGCTTAATGCGCCTTTGCTCCTGTCCCAGGATCTGGATACAGGCGGGACAAGATGAAGACACATCCATTTTTCCTTCTCCTACTGCTGTTTCTGACAGGCTTCCTGGCAGCAGGCAGCATAAGCCCGAATGAAGCAAAGCTAAAGAAAGCCAAGCTCCCCAAAATCAAAAAGGAGAACCATGTCCTCTTGCTGAAAACGAGCAACTTTGACAGAGCACTGAGGGAAACCAAATACCTCCTGGTGGAGTTCTGTGAGTATCTGTTTCCACTCTCTTACCCTGGAGGCTCTGCAGAGAACGGCTGACATTGGGGCACTCAAGAACGCTTGTTTTGCAGTTGCTTTCTCCCCCAGGAGTCCTTGTTTGTTTTGGTTTCCTCCATGTATCTATTTCTGATCATAACTACAGTAATTTATTCTCTTTTGGCGTGGTTAAACACCAGTCTGCTGCATAAGACATAAGACAGTGCTGAGCTGGCGTTCTTTGCTTCCACTGCCTAATTCTGCAAGTGTGTGTTTCACAGCAGTGATGGGTAAAACGCATTAAAAAACCCCCAGCCAAACAAAAATTAACCAGAGAGTGCCCTTCTCTCTCTTACACTTTCATCAGCACTTTGTATGAGGCTTTTTGGATGGCATCTCTCCTCTTGGTCTGCATAAGGCATATATATATATATATATATAAAATTAGTATCATATCATATAACATAGTATAGTATCATATAATATAGTATAATATAATATATAGTTACATACCACAGAAAATAAAATATTTAATATTAATATGAAAATATAGCAACACATACAATATAATATCATGGCAATAAATAATAAAACTGATAATAACATAAAGACTATAATAAAGATAAAGATGATAATGATAATAAAGGTAATAATAATATTAATAATAGTAACAGTAATAATAATGATGATTATGTAGTGTAAGTCAACCTGAAATGAAAACACTTGTATTTTTCCAACAACAAGACCTAAAATACACTAACAGACTCCTGAAACTAAAAATATGTTTGGATCATACCAAGCACTTCATTAATCCTGAAACAATGTTATAAAACTTTAAGTATTTTCAAACTTTCGGAATAATCACATTAGAAAATTATTTGAAACAGAATGTTTAAAAATTTTAAATACTTCTGAAAGTTTTGAAATTTAGGAAGATTTTATTTACTAATTGAGGAGGATTCAAAGCTATTTGCCAAATTCATTCTGCAGTTGTGAACTGTTTTATCTCTCCGAAGACGCATAATTTTGGTGAAAAAAATAATTTATCAGAAAAACCTTAGTCATTCTGTACCCTCAGCTTTGTAAGAGCTGGCTCAAAGCACAGGATCTGAACGGCCAGGCCAGAGCAGAGTTTGTAGCCAAACCTTCTTAGTACTGGCAGAGATTATCAACAGTGAGATATTGCAACACACCTCAGGATTGCCACTGGGTATGGGTGGGAAACAGATGTGAAAAAATTCCTAAGGAGAGAGGAGATGGAGGAAGGATTGCTCAGAACGCAGCAGCCCAGGGGCTCGGGCACTCGGAGGGTGTGGGGACTACATCAGGCTTCTTTCCCCCTTCTTCAGAGCCGAGTCCTGGGCCTCCCTGCTATCCCACCACCCTCACCCCTGGCTTCTTCGGAAGGGAAGGACGGGCATGCTCTTCCACTCCCCACATTTGCACCTTCCAAAACAAGGGGGTGAAGCTTTGCTCCCCAAACACAGCGTGCTCCCGTGATCCTCATCGCTCGCTGCTCTGGATCAAAGGCCAGCACGTCCATCCCAAGGGCTTGCTGCAAACTCACGGACTGCCTTTGCCCCACAAACCATAAAGGCATCTGCAGTCCCCGGGAAGGGTCGTGGAATCCCTCCCAGGAGCGATGGGCTCCACAGCACAGATATATGATCTGGAAATCACTGGCCTCTGTCTCCACAGCTCGCTTTGGAGATGTGCCACTGAACAGCCTCTGGGGCAGTGAAAAACTGTCCTGCAGGGAGGCACTGCCCTGGGGTGCACGAAACCTGACTCCACAATGAGCTGATTCATTTGCTGTAATAATTTCATTGCCACAGCGCAAGGAGACGAAAGATGGGACCTGCACACAAAAGCCGTGAAGCCCTAATCCTTTATATCCTGCTCTTTTTAAAAGTCTGTCTAAATAAACAACCTGTGTTGACACGGAACTATTAAAGAAACTTAGATAATGTGAGGGAAAACAATGTTGCCTGGATCACCCAGGAAATCCGTGGGGCTGCCAGGGATTAGCTTCAGACATTCAGAATGAATGCAGGACCCGGGACCTTTTTCCCCCTTACTCATTAGCAATCACAGAGACATAGAAGGTGGGAAGGAATCCCAGGCTTCCCAGAAGGTGGAGTTTCTTCTGGTGCTGTACCAACACCAGAAAAGTTTGAGCTACAAACTGATTCAAGACCGTGCCTTGGACCACCTATCAATTTTGAGAAAACCCCAGTGCTTTCCCTGGTGCACAATATTATTTACTTACCAGTCCCACAGTATTTGTCAGGTGAGGTCTGCTTAGATGTCTTCTGCCCAGCGACCCCCAAGTGCTTTCAATACCTGTCAGTTCCAGCCTGACAGCGTCCCAGGTCTGCCTTCCTGCAGGCAGGGTTGCTATAAATACGTGCTGACTTTGGGCCAGGCAGCGTCCGCATCCCTCCGGAGCTGGGCAAAGTTCACAGGGCAAGTACCCGGTGTGGAAACAAAGCATTGACCCAGAAACCCAGCGCTCCTCCTCCCTCATCCCAGCTGTTTTGTGCCACAAGACAAGCCTGAAAACGATGCAAGCATCACCCAGTAGCGTGTGAGCCCTGCCCGGCTGAGCTGTGTGCCCTGCACACGCTAGGAGCACCCATCCCAGCACTCACTTGACAGAGCCCTTCTGCTGCAGGCTGTGGCATCTCCCAATCCATGTTAAAACCAATCTAAATTCCACACCAGTGCTTATGAGCATGGGGAATTCGGAGCACTTGCCACCAGCAGAAGGCAGAGCTTAGCTCAGTGCAGCCTGCACGGGAGGGTTTCTCTGTTTGCACTGCACACTGCCTGAATGCAGACCCTGACTTTCACTGCAGAGGAAAGCAAACAAACAAACAAACACCACAAAAAGCCTCAAACACACTGACAAACATGCCTATCACAGAGAGAGTGAATTTGTACACTTAGGACACGAGCACTAAAAGCACAGCTTTCAGAGCACAGGCTAACACCGTGTCCACCAGTTTATCAGAAGAACTCGGGACAAGACACAGGCCCCGTGCATGCTGGATTCCACAGGTTTCTGAGAATGCCTGCTGCTGTTCCTTCCACTGAAAAGTTTTCAGTTCCTGGATAAACATGGGGATAACCTAAGGACAAGCACACAAGTGGTGCAGCCCTTGTGCTGCTGCTTTGTGTGCTGAGCACGCTCTCGTTTATGAAAAGGTGATGTTTACCTTTTCTAGCAGAACATTTGTACATCCAGTGAGGCTCTGGGTCAGCCACAGCACTCCTGCAACCTGTGACTGACAGCCTGTGCTGAGATAATGACATTTAATAGGCAAGATGAGGGTTACTCCTGAAGACAAACATCTCCTTTTTAAGGCACAGAAGCTGAAGGTGATATTACTGGAAAAAAATTGCAGTTACCTGCTGCAGAATTACTGACTAGCATGGGTCCCTCACGTAGGTGTCTCTCACACATGCGTATTCCTGTGAATGCTTTGAATAATCCAAGCTTGGAATAAACCCACAGCAGAAGATCTCAAGCGAACTGCAAACCTCAGTTGAAAAGTAGAGAGGTCAGCACAGGAGGTCGTGGCTGTATCTCACTCCAGAAAAGAATGAGAGAATTCAAGGTCACACAAGCAAGCTTGCAACTGCAGCGAGACTGACATCCTTCCACTCTGGTACGTTGAACATGGATCTATCCTTCATCTCAAGACTCTTCTGCAGAGAAAATTATATATCTGTAGTGCAACTATAAAAGCAGCCTGCACAGAAGATGAGAAATTGGACTGCTGAAATGGTTTTGTGACCATGTCAGAAGCTAACAGCCAGGAAATCAGTGTCTGGTGGGAGAACAGACACATTCACAGTGACTGCAGCAATCCTTAAACCATTGACTTCGACAGCAGAATGAGACTGGGGGCCACCAGCAATTAGCTAAAGGAAAAGTAACTCACTGTGCTTCCATGTATACCCACTTCAAGAATACTTTAGGGTCATTAAACACATTCATGTGTCAGCAAAAAAAAAAATCTAGCTGTCCACATTTTGATGTATTTTAGCTCAGTAAACTGCACCGTGAAAAAGGAGCAGCAGCTTGCTCAGGTTGTTGATGTACTGAAGGGATAAGAGTCAAAATACAGGAATTCGGGTTCTCTTCCCCCTTTTAATTTTCCAACCCTTAATTTCTCCTTGTTTTTATTTACGACGCAGCTACAACTACGGATGATGGAAACATTCTCCCATGCTAGCAGGATGCTGTTCTTGAGCTGACAGCCTTTGAAGGGCCTCTTGCTCCTGGCAGCTGTGGCACAGCACACTGCTCTGCACAGGTGTCCCACCACCCACACACGCCTTCCCTGGTGACCTTGTCACCAGCTCTGTTGCCTCTTATCCATGTCTGCTCTTGTACCCTGATGATGCTCCTCGAGTCTGGAGCCTGTGATGCCACATTAGCCCCAGCAGCTGCTTCCTCATCCCCCTGCCTGAAGTGATCGGTGCCAATAAAAATCTAAACCAGAGGAAGCGAAACAAAACTCAAGAAAAGGCTCCAAATAAAAGGAGCGATGATTTCCTGCAACACTCAAAACGACTTGAAAAATAAAGCACCTGGGAGGCAAACAGAGAACGAGTGGAATGAAAAGGAATTGATGGAGAGCTGAAGAGGAGCCTAATCACTCAGGAAAGCAGGGGAAAGGTGCGTGATGGATGTTTCCACATGATTTCTGCGTAGCCAAGGAAACAGCTTTTATCTGGCTGATGAAGAAGCCTGTTCACTCCCTGAACTTGTGTCTCACAGTGAGCAGGTTAATGGTACTTAAACTTCTCCTGGTCTCTGACTGCAGATTACTCTGTACAGAACGGAGTCATGGACTTCTCCCAGCTCCAGCATGGAGCCACCAACTCCACCAACCCTCATTATCTAAGCATGCCACTTACATTCCTAGTTACCTGCAGCTCTGGCTGCCCGGGTCATTCAGTGGTGAGGGACGGTTCTTAAAATATCTGTTTGGAATTGAAATATTTCAGAGAAAAATGGATCCTACGCCCTCTTCCCCCCAGACAATCTACCGAAATGTCTGGTGTCTAAGCTTAAGGTTTCTTTCATTTTTGTGAAACTTCAGCTTCTTTGTCTGGACTTCACCCACAGTTTCTTCTGCCCCCTTTCATTTCACTGTGCAAAAAGCATTTAAGCTTCCACTTTTCCAGCTGTGCTAAAACAGCTGGGCAACCTTAGGTTATTAGGGAAAAAAAATCATTATACTGAAATTGCCTCTGGTGTAAAACACTGACTTGGAATTAGCTGAAAGCTGCAGGATCCTGATTTGCTATGGGGTTTCCTGCTCCTTCCTCCAACTGCACTCTGTCCAGAGCCATACACGCTCCCTCCTGGAAAGCCCAAGGGTTGCTCTGGGCTGGCCCTGCCACCTGCAGTCACTGTGCACCAGCACTCTCAAACTGCACAGCAAGTACTCCCTGTCTGATTTAACAGTCCACCTTTGCCATCATTCTAAGCAAAAATAGATCATAAAGGCTCAACACGCTAATAATAATAATAAAAGAAATTTAACAAGAGAGGGCATCTCAATTTCAACCAAAATCCGAGTTTTTTTTCCAACCCAAGTTGCAAAACTGTAAAGCTCCAGGCCTTTATCTCTCACTTGACTTTGAACGCAGAGCAGCAGCTCGTGTGCCTAGTTTCCTTCTCTTGTCCTTTTCTCATGTTAATGTAACTTCACAGCTCCAGGTACAGCTCCCAGCACGGCCCCTGTCCCTGCACCGGGCACGAAGCTGCCGTTTGAGCTGCAGAAGGGCTGGCACACAGCTCAGCACGCAGGAATACTCTGCCAGCCCCTAAAACACCTCACTCTGCTCCTCTCTCTCCCTCCTCCATATCTTTTCTGGGAAAGTACTTTCTGCATTACAGAAGTTTGCCTCAGTGAAGTGCTTACAAAAATGGGCTCTCATCAAAGAGTCCTAATGTGAGCAGAATTTAACTCCATCCTTCACCTCTCTTTAACTCATGCCCAGCATAGTCAGCCAAGCTACTTTTTAATTGCTCATCGTATTTTCCCAGCAGAAGACTACTGAAATGTTGTTTATCGTGACTGGTTCAAGGATGTATGGAGTGGTGAGAAACCAGCATCTGTATAAAGAAGCAAATATAATCTCTCATTTATTTCTGAGTCATAGAAGACCTTATTCAAACCCTCCAGCTACCACTCGACACAACAGCCTCCACTAGAAAGCTTCACGCTGTGGCTTATGTAACCCATTTGCTTTTGATTGGCCTTTTCCAGATGTTACTTTATCTCAGTCGTCTCAGAATTTGTCTGAAGAATTTGCTGAGGCTGCACGACAGCTTAAAAAAGAAGCTCCAAGGATCCAGTTCGGCAAAATTGATGTGACACACCAACACGACTTGAGAAGAGAATTTAATATTCAAGCCTTTCCTACTGTGAAACTTTTTGTGAATGGCAGCAGGGAAGATCCCATAGACTGCAAAGGTAAAGTGTCCCATGCACTGATGAGATAATGATATGTAATGGCAGGATGTACCTATCTATTACACTGCTGAGAAGAAAAGTATAGATGCTCAGATAAAAAACACACAAGGTGGAAAGCTGGTGCTGCCCACGGTTTTAAATATGCAATTGCCTCTGTACCAATACAGGAGCTTGAATCTGAATTCATCTTCCAAGGGCGTAACTGAAAATCTTCCCTGTATTAAGTTCACACAGCCAAATTCATTGCTGGTGTTATTCCACCGAGTACAGAATGGCCCCACCACGACAACTTACTCCCAATTATTACAATAGACATTAATGAGTTATGCCAAACAAGAACTGGGTCCCAAAACTGCTCCATTACTCTTCTGGTCCCCTGCAGTTCCCATGGGCAGCGTGCCTGCAGAAGCAGGCTGGAGCAGCACAGCATCTGACAATGAACTGGGAACTCACAGGGTCCTCAGCATGCAGTTATGCTTCCTAAGCTAAGGGAAATAATTTTGCAATTTAGCCATCAGAGGGAGCTCATATGTGGCTTGGAATGGAACATGGAATAATTTGAAGTACTCTACAGAAAGTTACTAAGCAAAGACAACGACAGACTTGAGCAATCCCAGGGACCCAGGTCTTATCAGACATCTTTGTTCACTTACAATATATACAAGAAAGGGTTTTTTTTTTCATAAAATGATGAACTTTTACAGAGGTGCTAAAAATTGCATGACTTGGCCAAGCATCTGTTAGTGTACTCTGAGCACATACAGGTGAGTCACAAGTTTAATACAACGAAGGAAAAAAAAGAACCCAAAGTTTGCCTCTTGAGCCTGTACACAACCAAGTGCTAAGATATCTTTAACTGCTGAGCCCCCTGTGGCTCCTGCTGAAACCTGATCTTCAGTATTTTTAGCAACTTGCTCCTCCTCACTATTGAATTTCTCACCAAGTTCCCACCATCCAGGCTTGTGCAAACAGCAGCCTCTGCACAAATGCCACCGAAAGCGTGACGTGCCATCCTGAACTTTTATTAGAGGTGCTGATACCTGAAAGCATAAGCCCCTGCCTTCAGTCTCTGACTAAACCTACAGCACTGACAAGAAAACCTCTCTGAAACTGGTAAACCTGACAGGTTTTCTGGTGTGAACCAGTGGGTACAGAGCATTGTAACAACACACACACACACACACACACACAGAGCCGCCCTGCAGCAGAGAGCTGCTGCTTCAGGCACCCTTCCTAGCAAGAATTAGGGAGCTGGCTGCTGCTCTGTACAAGGCAGATAGCACCAATTGCTTGCAGTGCATGTACCACCAATAATGGCTCAAATGACATTTTGTTGGCTGGTAGGTGCTTACGTGCAACACTGAGTGAAACCTCACGTAGCACGTTTGGCTTTTAAACCACCGAGCACTGGAAACGTGCACTGGCCACCCAGTGACTTCTCATACAGGACTTGGGACATACTTCATACCGCAAAAGAAGCTGCAGACCTTGCTAAAATCAATAAATTAATTCAACTCTTTAGGGAAGATGGAATTTTTGAGTGGTTGCCCAGGCAATGGACAGAACACGAAAGCCAAATTCTGGCTTTGTAAATCGTCATTTACGAGTGCACGGTCGGAATTTGGCCAGGACACAGGCTGATTAAAGGAACCCACTAGAAAGATTAATCACATGGAAAATATGCTTAGGGACTGTAGCACTGACATAAGTGACAAGACCTCCATTCTGCATTTAGACAGCAGAAGTCAAGCACCATGTGGCCACTAGATACTGCTCTGCGCTTTGTTCTGCAGCCTGTACACTCCAGAGCAGATGTCTGCCTGCTTCACTTCTGAAAAATGGTATTTTAAGCTAGTTGCAGTGCTGTCTGCTGCAAAACTGATGGCAGTAAAATGGTCTGACTCAATTTTGATCTTGTCGTACTGCTAAAATGCACAGCACCAGGACTTGCCTCTCTGATAATCCCCTTGTACTGTACATTTTGACTCCAGCACTTAACTTTTTCTTCTTCATGTATGATTTTAATTAACCTTTACTCTGGTCCAACGAGGCTGTCTGTCACACAGAGATGAAAGGGCTGAGATTTTAATCGCCTGAGCCTCAATTTGTTGCCTCAAATTCCTCTGAAAGCATGATAGTTTAAATCTGTAATTTTAAAAGACTCAATATTATAAAACTCCTGAAAGCTTAGGAGAATTTACAAAATAAACACACTGACTATAATCTCAGTAAAACTGGTGGTAGTAATTTGGAAACCAAAAGATGGAACAATCCAGAACCAAGTGACAGCTTTTACACTTCAGCTTTGTTCCTTATGTCTAAACTGAAGTGATGCTATAGCCCCACAGAGCAATTTTAACATGTCTCTGTGCCTATCAGATCCCTCCTGCAGCACCAAAGGAACAATTTTGGCACCTAATGTAATTGAACAAACAGTTCAATAAAATCTGCAATTGGTTTGAAGTCATTCTGGATTAAACCTCAGGTCGATAGCACTTTATGGCTTTCTGTGATTTTGGGACACATGAAATCTTGCAGGACAGGTTTTCTACCTGTCTGAATTTCCTCATCCCTATTCTCCAGATGTGATTAATCATTTAACTGGACTTAAAACCATTTGCAGAGGTCTCAGAAAACACTGTACTGATCCACTGCTGGTCTTCTAGAGTCACAGTAGTTTAAATGGTGCTAGAACCTGAGGTTGAATTTGGATACCTCAAGCCCCCTCTGAACCAGCTTTGACCTCAGTCCTAAGGAGTCCAAGTCCATTTGTATTCAGCATCCCTCTGCACCCTCACTGCCTCTGTCCTGATTGCACAGAAATTTCTGCCATTCCTTTTGACTTTCATTTCAACTCTCTTTTCCTTCCACAGGAGTCAGAAAAGCCTCAACCTTTATTACATGGGTGAAAAGAAGAACAGGACCCAGCACTGTTTTAATCAACTCTACTGATCAGGCTGAAGCCATCATAAAAGCTGGTGATTTGGCAGTGATTGGCTTCTTTAGGGTAATTATCCAGAAAGCTCAAAAGGCTGGTTTCTGTTCCAAACTTGGGATGTACTTCTTGCTATCACCACCAAATCCAAACTAGAACTCACCAGAAAAACGCAGACCCTCAGTTTTCTCTACATTTTAAAAAAGTATTATCTGTCTCTATCTTTTTGTTCACACTCCTAGACAAGTGGCCCAGGCAGAAATAAGAAAATCTTACACCACAGCAGTTAATCAGTTCCTTAACCCTGAGAACAGTTCTGAGAGCGTGGTGCCTCAGCAGTGTTTGCAGAGCCCTGGCTGGCCACAGCAGTGTCTCCTGCAGCCTCAGAGAAAGGGCTTCTGCTAAACCATCCCAAGTTTGGCTGGTGTGAAGAAGGCCAAATCTGCATGGGTAGGAAGTCATAAAATATTACCACTGTAAATGATCCAACACATGTAGTCCTTTGTCAAGCAAATTCTACCAGTTTCCAGAGCAGAATAAGGTTCTTAGGGTTTGGGCTGAATGCTAGTGAACAGCAGTCAAGAGATGCTGTCAGAGTCAGTAAAACAGGAATAGCTTTTTCCTGCTTTTTCAGTGTGCCCTTGAAATCTTTAATATCTGGAAATTCAATCAAGGATTTTCTCTAACTAAAGAGACTTTTATTCTGGTGTCTCTCTGCCCAGTTAAAAGCACAGCGTCTGGACTCGTACCTGAACTGATCATATCCCAAAATGTGCTGGCTGCAGCACACGGTCCAAGTTCTGTGGATATGGAAAACAGGATTCATTACCAAAATGCCCCCCGGTAACGAAGCTGGTGAGCACAACATTACCAGGACGAACTGTGAGAGTGCTCAGCGCCCAGAATTTTGCTCTGCAGCAATCTGCTTGCAGCCCTTTAGGAGGGAAGGCAGTGTTCCAGAGCTGGGAGAAACTGAGAAGCTCCTTCTATCACAGGGATGCCAGAGAGTTCCCTGAACCACACTGATAGCAGATACTGCCTGCAGATGTGTTTGAGTGGACACTGATTTCGCTCGAGGGCTGAAACGACAGCGGATGAGCACGAGCGAGGGCATGTCGGAAATTTAATGGGTGGGAGCCAACAAAACAGTGTCCAAGCAAATAAAGAGCCGTATTTGGCCTTCTATTACTCACAGATTGCTCACAAATACGAGTGCCAGGATGTGTTGGAAGGTCTCAGCATATAAATTACTATTCATCTAGCATGAAATAATTGTCTGATTAAATCAAATCTGGAAGCGCTGTTGCCTTCCATCCTGCTTATTTACTACGAGTTTGAGGGGGAACAGCACCGTGGCTGCTCAACAGATGCAGGAGTCAAGGTCCCTGCCTTGAAGAGCACTCAGTCCAAAGCCCCAAAGGTGCCTCTCGTGGGCAGAGCCCTCCCGTGGAATCCCTCAGCTCCCGCTGGCTGTGCAGGGGGAGGCACGGTCCCTCCCCAGCTGCAGAGGCTTTGCAGAGGGCACGAGTGCCAGCGCAGAGCAGGGAGGGTGAGATCAGTGCGGGGAGGGCACGGGGGACCCCACACCATCCCTGCTGGCCCAGGCCAGCCAGCACAATTTGGGAAGGGGAACACACCAGATGTGTCACAGCCCTCCCAGGATCTCCCCTTGGAGGTGATCCTGGCAGGCAGTACCCACCTGGCAATGACACCCTGCCCTTTGCTTCCCAAGCCTTTCGGGGCCTGCAGCTCTAACTCCTACACATCTCAGCAGGACGTAGGGCACGGTGGTCATAAATGCTCTTTCTGGGACTAGGAACTTCACGGTGACAGCGTGGAAGTTTTCTGTGAGACAGCAAGGGACGTGCCAGAGATGCCTTTTGGGATGACAGCCAGCGAGGACATCTGCACTGCCTACGGCACCCAAGGGAACTCTCTCGTTGTGTTTGAGAAGGTAGGAGTACAAAAGTCTGGCAGGTAAGGTGCCGAGGCAGCTGTGGGCTATGGAAAGGCAGTTTGGGAATTTCTCAGGTTAAATAATTTCCTAGTAGTAATTCAAACAGCTTAACACACACACACACACACACACACACACAAATGCATTCACAGACGAGAGAGACAAGTAGGAGGCAAAACCAGAAACCTTTAGACAAGTGATATTTTCAATCTGCCTGCCTACATCCAGGCTCCTAATTTATGCTTAAGGATCTGGATATAATAGCTTTACTTTCCAACCTGCATTCTAATCAATGTTTGCTGCCAAGTTCAGTGAGATTTGCAGACATTCACCTCTTTTCTTGAGTGCTGTTTTTGACCAGGAATCTTCTTCCAGTCCACAACAGAAGTGGCCAGCAACAAACCCAAAACTACTCAGAGTAGCAGCAATATTTAGACTGGGAAGCAGTCAGACCAATGATTTCCTGAGCGAGCACATCTCACAGATAACGTGTGTAAGATGTAGGAAAGATCTTTCAGTATGCTGAGATTACGGAACAAATTAAAACTGTCAGCTGTACCTTGAATTTTAGCTATAATCTTGTTCTGCAATCTAGCTGTGACATTCATTTTACAAGCTATGGAATTTCAGTTGCTGAGGATCATAAAACTCTCACTTTTAAAGCCTGTCATTCTGCTCCTATAGTTGACAAGGCCACCGACCTCACAAACTTCACTATTTGTCCAGGGAAAACCTGTGCATCATGAAGTGCTTGAAGATGGTAGACAGAACAAACTGGGTCTAACGAGGCTAATCAAAACCTTTACCTTGGATTTGGTCACTGAATATAATATTGAGGTACGTGCATTTCGCTGTATTAACAGAAACTGCAGGGGTGGGAGGTTGGAAGGTCAGTCCCCAGTCCTGGCTCCAAACATTCCCCTCCAATGGCAACCGGGAGCTCTGGGCCGAGGCAAGAAGGAAAGAAACCAGCAGTAATTGTTACTAGTGCAGGTAGGGAAGGAAGGACGTGGAAATACCTGCTTGGTGGGTGAGATCTCACTGCCTCTGATCATAGGCATGAGGAAAAGGGTAGTCCTGTCCAGGGAAGGAGATCCAAGCTGCTGGTGCCACCTAGAAGGGAAGGAAGTGCCCAGCCAGGTCTTGCTCCTGCAGCTTCTGGGCCTCCCTGGGTAACACCACCTTTTACTTTCAGCACTAATTCTTCTGGGTGTGCTATACAGGAGGTCAGACTAGAAGATCACATTCCCTTCTGACTGCAAAAATCTATGAATAATTATGAGGTTTTTCCTGGAACCGAGAAAAACACTCAGCAGCTGCTGATTCTCCTTACTTTATCTTCTTTAAAACAATGAAACAAAATCCAACAGTTGTGGAAACGACTGGGAACTGAGTCTTGAAAAGTGAAATTTGCAATAGCAGAACCTAGGGATACTGATATGCTGAGCCTCTGATTCACTGTTCTGCCTGCAAAGAGTGGAACAGATGTTGAGTCTTTTGTTTCCCAGACATCTGTGAAGATTTTTGATGTCCCTGTTGAAAATCACATCCTGCTGTTCACCCCAGCGAACTCGGAGACGTTCAGTGAGATTTATGAAGACTACAAGTCTGCTGCTGCGGAATTCAGGGGAAAGGTTTGTAACACTGAATCCGGATTTGCAAACAGGAGTGCCAAAAGATCAGTGGAAAACCACTCAGCAGCATTACTGGTAAAAGTACACTGCTGTCTGTCCCCCTTCTAAGCCTACCAAACAATTTAAAAACAGTTTCAGTAACTATTATTTGAATTTGTTAAGGACAAGCTGAAAGATAAACTTCACTTGGAAATGAGTCTTCAAAACACAAAGACCTCAAAGAGGAGCACTAATTTCAGCTGCTCCAAATTAACCTGTTTCTGATTTTACAAACATGACTTTCGGGGAGCAACTTCCAACCAAAGGGAGTTTTAGCAAGGTTCTGGCAGTTTCTGGTGCTACCAGGAAATACCGTGAGGATCTCAGAGTATTGCCTGAACCAAGGGCTGGAGCCAGCTACAAACCTGAGGAATACTGCAAGGTATGTGCATAGCCTTGCCTGCAGCCATGTGTTTGCATGTATAGAGTTATAGGCAGTCATACACACAAGTATTTTGGTTTTCCATGGTGCTGGCTCCTGCTCCAGGTACACGAGACACTGAAGAATAGTCAGTCATCTTGAAATAAAATATCACATATTGGTAAATACATAGGGATTGCATGTGGTTTCCTGTCCTGTTAAGGTTTATGAAGAAGAGCAATAAGCACTTTGAGGGGTAATTAAAAAATGTGTTACTAAAAGACGTGATAGCAAACCACTGTGAAAGGACAGACGGAAAATCTTCAGTACTTTTGGCTGCTTTAGCATTTGATATTAACTAGGACCAAGGTGTAATAAAGTCCACAGAGCTGCTGGGTTTTGTTCTGAGACCAAGAATGGTTCTGCACAGCTCCTTGAATTTAAGGTTAGACCCTCCCCCACTGCCAAGCTCCGTTCCTCCAAAGGGGCTGAACCAAAGCTGGAAGGCCCAGCCAGGTGCACGATTCTCTCTTTATCATCAGATCCTGTTTGTTTTGGTGGACACTGATGAACCAAGGAACGGGCGGATTTTTGAGTATTTTCGCATCAGGGACATCGATGTCCCTGCCGTGAGGATCCTGAACCTCACCAGCGACGCCAAGTACAAAATGCCAGCGGACGAGGTGACTGCGGAGAACCTAAAAGAGTTTTGCCAGAGCTACCTGAACGGAACAGCGAAGGTATGTCCATTGCTGATGGGACACCTCTCTACTACACCAGCTAAAACACAACAAACTGGCAAAGCACCCCCTTTTTAAATTAGAACAGTGCCCTGTTGTGATCACTGGCTTGTTAATCTGCTGTCACCCTAATGCATCCCTCCACGGTTGTTGACAGAGCTTTCCTCTGTGTTGAGCAACTGAGGTGGACTGCAAAGTTTTCCAGTCCTCCAGTGCAAATACTGGATTGATCATTTATGGCCCAGTATTTTAACTGGTGCCAGCTGTTGTACTCCAGTGGTTTAAAAACTCCCCATATCTCAATCCTTCCAGCACTATAATGGAGATATTTCCCTCCCTTCGTTGGGAGAGATGCAGACAGCGATTGCAACAGATTTTAAGGTTACAGAAAAATCCAGTAAACAGAAAATTGACAGTTTCAGAGGGGATTAAGATTTGGTATTTGTTTTAAGCGAGGTTAGCCAAGTGAATATTCCCAGGGGGATCATTCCCAATGGTAAATACAGCACTTGTTGCCATAATGAGGCATCATCACGCTCATGTGAAAAATGCATTAAAACATTTTGCTTATTCCGTGCTCCTCAGGGTGATTTACAGGGAGAAAAGCTAAAGCAGCCAGTCTGAGAGCAGGCAGAGTTTAAGGAACTTGAGTAGGTAGATCCTGCATTCAGGGCTGGAGGGGAGCAGAAGGATGGAAGCAGTGGGGATGTGGCCTCTTTCCCACCAAGATCTGCTCGAGGGGCACAGTCCCACCAAGGACAGCTTGTGGGGCACGTGTGCTTTTCTGCTGCTGTGCCGTGGTGCTAGAGAAGAGAAATTCCCAGCTCCCGCACTGTAAATCGTAGGAGTCGTGTGGGGACCGCGGCCGGTGGTGAAGGCAGAGATTTAAGCGGCAATGCACAGTTCCTGGTATGTTTTACACCACTTCTGAGAGCCTGCGGGACATAAACTTCCCAGTAGCCCAACTTCTGAGCACTGGGCAGCGAGAATTCAGGAAAGGAATACAAATGTGTTCCAAAGGATCATTTTCAGACAGAAAATGTATTCAAGAGAGGGACGAGTAATTCTGAGCACCAGCTACCCAGGGGTGTGAGATCCCAGCTCCTGCTGAAGGGAGAGAAGGTGGAACCACGTGATGGCTGACCAGGATGTAATGATATAAAAGAGTTATCAGACAGTAACAGAGCACATTAGGTAATGTCCCACCAGTCTCACGTTAACCTGAGCTGGAGCACAGTTTCTCAATGCTCCCTGCGCTTTCACAGCAATGTTTCTGTTTCTGCTCAGCAACATCTCTCTAGTGAAGAAATTCCAGAAGACTGGGACAAGATGCCTGTCAAAGTGCTTGTTGGGAAGAATTTCAACAGTGTCATCTTCAATAAGACCATGACTGTGTTTGTTATGTTTTGTAAGTGTTGTCACTGAATTCAGATTTTAAGCTGCTTTAACATGATCAATTGGAAGGACAAAAAGAAAGCTCGTGCTTATATACCAAACTAATCTTCACTTTAAAGAATCTGAGCTCAATGAATTTTTATTGTTTGTGGAAAGAACTGAAGAAAAATTTGTGTCATATCTATGGAAACGCTGTGATACCTTTGCTGACTTAGTGCTGCGCTGAGTAGCACTGGATCCCTTCAGTAAATATTTGCCAAAGCCATGTCAAACCTCCGTGTTTAAAGGCAACACGACCCTGGAACGCCATGGGGTACGGTGGAAGTGTGTGGCACAGTATGAGCCAGGCTGTCTTCCAAGGGCAGAGCGAGAGTCCACTGAGGTTGCCTGGTTGTAATACTCTGGGATCAAATCCCAGATAGGAATTGTGGCTTAGGAAACTGTAACTCCTTTTTTCCTCCTCTGTCTGCAAGGGAAGTGGCTTCCTTACATGACTCACTCCAGGAAGGAACCTCTGCTCTATCCTTGTACCAGCCAGCAGGGATTAGCTTGAGCCTAAATTACTTCAGTAAAAAAAGACAGAGCATTGGCAGAAATACAGACAACTAGCTGTACTGCCCTGAATTCCAGAAATTCCCAAAGGCAGTACATTCCTGCCACCCTCCTTGCTGGCTGCAGCTGCGTCACTCACACGGGTAATTTTTACATTTCAGTGTCACGAACAAACTGAATTGATCTAACAAACTGCATTCAGTAAAGTGCTCCTGAAGTTTTAATTCTGTATAAACCAAGTGTGGGCACTGTCCTCCTGCAGCTGCATTGTGAGCTGTCTGAGGGGGTACGGGGCTCTCGGCACTTTGCCTTTCTGGTAACCTGCATCAGTGCAGTGCTCAGAGTCAAAACAGCACCATAACTCAAACTCCTCCTTCTGGAGTCAGCACAGCGTGGTTTATGAACACACTGAATTCTAGTTTGCGGGAAGTATTTCGTACTTCTGACAAGTGTTTGGGCACGGGAACGATGCGAGGCTCAGCGGGGCTGTGCGGCACACCTCTCCAGCAAAGCTGTCCCAGTGTTGTGTGTTTGTTACAGCCACGAGAGGCTGAGGAGAGCTAAAGCAGCCCTGCTGTCAGAAATGTGTTAGTGAACAACTGGTTATCACTATGTGGAAGTGTGAAATTCATGGAGGTCAAATGGTTTGTAGCCATTGACCACAACTGAAACGCCAAACCCTGTTAACCTGACGGGCTAAAGAGGTCCCTGTGTTTGCACCACCACCTGCTCTTCTGCTCTTCTGTGTCCTTCTAACTTTATTTCTAAATCTGCAGATGCCCCTTGGTCCCGTGAGTGCAGGAAACTCCTGCTGATCTGGGACAAGCTGGGAGAGCAATACCAAAGTCGCAGGGACACCGTGATTGCCAAGATCGATGTCACAGCGAACGACATCCTGTCCGTGGGCTTGGACCGCTACCCCTTCTTCACGCTCTTCCCTGCTGGCTCGGATCACCAGGTGAGCAGCTCTTGGGGGAGGTTGTGGGGGCAGAGCTGCACACCAGGGCAGGGGGCTGTGCTTGCACAGGGGCCACAGGGAGAAAGGACTCCTTGACTAAGATTTGGTCCTTTTCTGCTCAGCACTGGCTTCTGAGTAGACATTGCTGTCAAGAACCTGAATTAGAGGAGAAACCCTTCTATGGTCTCATCCTGTGTAGGAGCCGTGGCAAGAGCTCGGGTATCATTTACTGACTTGGACTACAAGTCCTTAGGGCCTCACATTCCGCTGTTTAACAATCTCCAATCTGCCTGGTGGGTTCTAGCAGCAGTCTCAGCTTGGAGTGAATTTACAGCTACCCCCTAATGACTGCAGCGCCTTTCTCCTTCCAAGAGATGTTCTGTCAAAGAACTGCTTGTGCTGGTTGTTTCCAGAGCACGTATGACAACTGGCTCTAAAATGTTAATACTGCCCTTGTTATCTTCCTCTACATTTTCACAAAACCCAAATCAAAAACTTTCTTCTGTACATTTAAGCCAGTAATTTTAATCCATTATGGTATCCCAGCCTGCACTGGGAATAAATATCTGTTGTCAAGACCAAAGATTTTTGCAATATGCTACCTAATGAATCAGCTATGTTACACAATAATTAGAAAACACTGCTGAAAGTGGAGGCAAAGAAAAATATTAAATAGCTACATTTGCCATCTATGTACATTATCTCATTAAAAAGAAAATATCACTGAAGTAAAAAAAAAATTAAGAAACCGCTATAATTAAGGCATTAGTAAGCTTTTCATTTTTCTTCTTGGTACTAAACTTAAATTAAATTCTAAGGCATTTACCCATGTCCTCATTTAATCTCTGAGAGATTTTCCTCTCGGATGTGCATGCACAGCTTCTGATGAATTGAACTGCAGCCCTGCACGCTCACACGATGTTCAGGTTTCATGCAGAAAAGCAGAAACCCATTAAACACTGTAATAAATGTCAGTTTGCAAAAAAACCCAAATAAACGAAAAAGCCCCAAACTAGTAAAAAACTTTCATTAAGGGATTGTTTCATACTTAAAAACACTCCGGAATGAAAGGGTATTTGACCTCTCCAGTTCTTCTTCGTGCACCACGGTTTTGCACTGTTTCCCTCAAATGCAGAGATTTTGTCTTGTACTTGACTAGCAGTGCAGGTTCCTGTAGGTGTCTACTTCCACGGGTTAAGTGAGAAAAGTAACATTTACATACTGTCATGCACTGATTGCTCTAACGAAAAGTGTTGACACACATCCCCAGTAACCAGTGCAGGAACCAGCTGCTTCTCTGGCTTTACAGGTCTTCAGGCTCTGAGAAACTGCTGCTCCAGCCATCACCAGAGTCGATAAAAATCAAGACTCATCCGAGAATGTTGATTGCCTCCGGAGAAACAAAACAACCTTTCTCAAGGAACTTAAACTTACAAACATAAAAACCATAAAAAAAAGTAGTTTCAGTGCTGCCACACTCTTTTTAAAAAATGGAATGGAGATACCAAACTTCTAGTATACTAAAAATGTACAGTTCTAGTGAACTCACCAGTCTGGAGGTGTTTTGTTTACAGTCCCTTGAACTCCAGTCAGGTGTAAGAGTAACCAGGGTAAAGTCACACAGCATTGTTGGTCTCAGTGGGAGTGAGCTTAACCCAAATGAGAGCAGACATCTGCCTGCTTCTGAACACACTCAGGTGTCAGCAGTCAGTTCCCAATGTCGTGCACACGAATGTCTACAACTTTCTGCTAAAAAACTTGTGCAAAACCCTTTTACACTTCCAGAGAGCAAAGGTCTTTTGGAGAGGAATCTTTAAAATACAGTATGGTGCCTAGACTCACTCGGAAAATTTTAAAGCTCTAAACTGAAACTATTTCTTTCATTAAACTTCCTCAGAAGAAAATCCTCAGTGAATCTCCAATTTAAGGTGAAGCATAAGAAAATTAATGTCGCTGCTCATCTTCACCCTGTTCTTTCAAGCTGTGCAACAGCTGGACAGTGTCTTTCAAAACTATTCCAGAATCTGAATTTCCATCAAAATCTTTAGACAGCTTTGAATAGCATGGCTGGACACTTAAAAGACTCTGCTCTTCAGAATATCTCGCCAGTGTTTATTGTTAAGCACAAAAACCCCCATGGATGTCAGTAGCTGGCAGGTACTGGTTGATTTTTATACAAATCCTTTCCTTCTTAAGACATCTATTTCTTCTTTACAGTCAAGTTTCAGGTGATGTTGGAACCTGCTGTGCCTCTGCCCTTGCTTTGTAAACTGAGCACAAAAGTCTAGAGTTTGGTCAGTTTAAAGAACCAAAATCCTGCACCTAATTTTGATACTGTTTCCAAAGTTTTCTGTACAGAGTGACATACTTAACTTCACATCTTTTTCAGGAGGTGGCCTATACTGGGGAATATACGTTGGAGGCATTTTCCGAATTCTTAGAAGAACAAAGCAAGAGAAAAGCAGAACCAGGAGAGAATGTAGGTATTTTATGCAGACCCTGCCAGACCTGCTGTGCCATCCAGGCACGTTCCCAGCTTGTGGAGACGTTCCCGAGCTGGCTGCAGCACAGCCACAGCCCTGGGGCCCTGCTTGCGCCAGCGCTGGGGTGGTTCCATCCCCACAGCAGCTGCAGCCTTGTACCCCTTGTACCTGCCTTGTACCCCAGCCTGGCAGGCACTCACCCGCTCACATCCTTGTTTTTGTCACACAAAACCCTCCTCTCCCCTGCTCGTGCCACGGCTGAGTCACTGCAGCCCTGGCAGGGAGCGCTGCGGGCAGAAAGGAGCCTGCACCCTGACAGCGTGAGCAGCACTGGCTCACGCTTTTAGCTGGAAGAAACAAAGCCCCAGCTGAGTGTCAGCTGTAGCTGGAGTGGTCCAAATCCCCACTGCCCACCTCATTCTGCTACATTCAGTGCAGCTTCTCTTCCTCCTAAAACAAGGACACAACTGGGAGCAGATGCTGTCCCTTCTCTGAGCAATCTGGTTGTGGTTGTTGTCCAGTTCCTCGATGCTTTTTCTCCGCTGTAAATCAGACCAGAGAAGGGTTTGTGTCCCCCACCTGCCTGTCATTTAATCACAGACACCTCACTGCACAAAGACACGTGGAAAGTGAACAATGGGATCTCCACACAGAGAACTACAAGCAACAGAAACAATCCTGACACGTAAATGGAGGCACTGTCCACCCAGTGTAAGAATCCTGGGCCCTTTCTGCCCAGAAATGAAGTGGAACCTCAGGGTAGCAATAGTTACTAACACTCTTTTCAGCTAGTAGGAAAACTGTCTGTGGGTGGAGGAACAGTTTTGAGTTTTCAGACTTATTTCCACCAGAGGCTTTGATTTCCTCCTGCAGTCAGTGGTTAAATATGTGGGTACTGATGGAGAGGGATGACTAAACTCGTACTGGGACACAGAAGAGGCTGCAGAGCAGGATCAGACATCCACCTTTTCCCAGTCACTGCACAATTCTGCTTCCCAACACCCAAAGCCTACGCTTGATGTCTGCCTCTTGCATGTTCCTTGGTGCTGTGTTTCAAGCAGAGCTGCTGAGCTCCACACACAGTCTTTCACGTGCAGAATTTGAGCTGTGTGTTTTCTGTTGTCTCTTCTCCGTGCTTCATTTCACATTAAAGAATAAGTAAAAAAGTCCCCGTAGAAAATACCACTCAAAACCCTGTTCTCTGTAGCAAAAAGGGGTAAGTAATTGGCATTTCCTCATCTGTTCACTTTTCCCACCCTTACCTGACACCCACCAAATTTTCCCAGGAGATTGCAGTATTAGACCATTTACAGTACAGTGCCTGAGATGAACTCCCCTGCTGAAGTAATTCTTCCTCCTCACCTCAGGGCATTCACAAACACACAAACAAGATAAACAGGGTAGTTTCTTTTGAGATTGCCAAAGAAAGACAGCCTTGTGCCCACCAGCACACGTGGTATTCTAAGTTCTTATTAAATCTTCACACAAAGCTTCATGCAAGCTTTGCCATAAACCAGTGAAAAGGTTTGAGAACAAAGCACATTTTAGGAACAGCTGCACTATTTCTGACCTCATTAACAAGACCTCAAGTTCCTCGGTTGAAAAGATGAAGAGCTGCATGTCAACTAATCTTAAAATTTTATTTTTTTTTTTAAGAATTACTGGAGCCATTGTCTTTGTGAGCATCTGTAATAAGCAATTTTCCTTTTGCAATTCCTTTTTTTGAAAGGATCCTTCGGGAGGAATCAAAGAGGATTTCAGCCAAAAGGAATCTGTAATAACAGAGAAAGAACTTTAATAGTGCAGAGACAGAGAAACATTCTGAGGATTGTGGGGAATCCTTCCTGGAAGGAGCTCACTGGAAGAATGAATCATCTCAAGTGAACACAGAGCTGAATAAAGAAATAAAAGTAAAGAATTCAGTATCCGTGGCTCGTTATGTGACTTCTCTTCTGAATCCAGTTTAACTCCTTGTTTTACTGGGATCAGTTCTCGTGGGTTCTTAAAACATTGTCAATTTTGCTTAAACAATGGCTTTGTTATTAATAAAACTGCTCTTCTTTAGAAAGGTGGGTATGTGTAGTGGGCAAACAGATCAAGATATAAAACTGTTCTTTCTGAACAAGACCTGCAACAGGATTGCAACTGATTGCTCTCCAATTTACCCTAAACCAGCCCTCTCGTTTTCAGAGGGGTTTAACTGCTCCCAGACAGAAGGGTCCAACACTGCAAAGAGCATTCCTGGAGAGATCCTCAGGAGAAGTAATTGAAGCTAGGGGCTGTGCCCAAAGGGGCAGCAAGGCACAGTTCATGATTTTTTTTATTATCAAGCAGTAAAAAATGCAGAAATTGAGATATAATTTAATTCCAGTTAGAAAAATACTGTAGCTAGCACACAGGGTCATAAATATGACTCACATTTCAGTTATGTGTGAGGTCACACGTTAAAGAAGTGAAACAGGTGAAACTGCTGGACAACAGTGATTTTGAACAACTACTAAACACAGAAGCTATAATCTTTTAATTAGTTTCCTTCCCGAAAAATAGAGCAAGCAATGCTCAGCACCACCCTGTATCTGGCAGATGGGTTTACCATTCAATATAATGAAAAAAAAAAAAATTTATTTTCACTGCGTCTACCCACTGTACACAAGGCTCAATCCTGGAACTGCTGTCTATCCTATTCAGAGGTGCAAGATCCCATTTGAATGAAAACATGTGCCAGCTCAGCAGATGATGTTCTCATTTCTGTTCCAGCCACTCTCAGATGTGGTGTCAAGACAAGGGGCCAAGTGCAGACTCCCACGCCGTGCCCTGACACACGACAGGAGCTGCAAATCTACTCCATAAAGCACCTGGGAAAAGCCTGCCTGAAAGTCAGGCTTGGTCCAAAGTCTGCCTTGTCACTGGCTGAGTTCCCCCAAGCCTTGACCACGGCAGAAGGTGCCCTTGGTGCCAAGCAAGTGGCCTGGCACAAGTGCCTCGTTCTCCCTCTGACCCAAGTCAGCTACAGAACATTTTCCTGGAACAAAAGCATCACAAGGAGAATTGAGCCCTGAGTGGCTGAAATGAAATCACTTCCTCAAGCTTTGCTAAGTCAAACACTACTTCTTTTATCTTAGTCTAAACATGAAGTGAATCTGTTTAATTTTAAAGAGTACATCGCTATAACCGTGCTCAGACATTGTGGATATTACTTAAAATCATAAAAAAAAATTTAAAATCAATATTTATTAGCCAAACTTGTTTCTGTAAATGAATACCAGTATTTTGAATGCCCCACTCACATGAATAATCTCCTCATGCACATAAATAAGCCCTATCAATTAAGACTGACAGGACTAAGTAAAGAGATATGAATGCATACCAGCAGTGGAGCTGCTTTAATCTGCACTGTCAAGATGATTTGGTTATCAATATGGAGCAGAAGAAGCAACACTCCCAGCTAGGAATCTTATTTAGTAAAAAAACCCCAACCAACAAACAAAAAAAACCCCAAACAAACAAAAAACCCAAAACAAAACAAAAACCAAAAAAAGGTGAAGCATCACAAAGATTAATACAAACAAGCGATGAACTTGAACCATCCCCAAGAAATGCTTACTTGTTTTTTTTATTCAATGCCAGCCTATTCTGCCTTAAAATACAAGCTTTGAGCAGCCTGCAGATAGAAATTCATCTCAATAAGTTCTTTTCTTAAATCCTGGGAAAGAAAAACGTTGTTCGGAATTGACAATCATTCATAGACGCTCAGATGAACAGGAAAAAAAATAATTAATCCTAATGAGAACCATAATAATTCTTTTCCTCCTTACAACAGATTAATCCAAGCTTAATTTCCCTGGAATTACTTCCAGCTGGCATTAGCATAAAAACAATACATTAAAAGAGATTAATACAAACACAAAACAAATGCACTGACCGCTCAAACAAACCCCAACCCTGACGTGTGGCAGTGGCATAATCGGTGTAAGCAAAAAGACCTGGCTCAGAGGCCAGAAACTCGGCGTTGGTAGGAATAGATGCGTGCCATGTGCTTGAGGCCTGAGGGGACAACCAGAGAGAGGGCTCTAAAGCCCTCATTTCATTCAGAGGGTTGCCCTGGCAAACTCGTTAGGAAGTTGGACGCTCTCGTCTTTCCCTGACAGCGAAGAGAGGAGAGTTTGCTCCAAGGCCACAGGGACTGAACGCAGATTTTTTAGCAAGAAGGAACAACCCACACGTTTATAAAAACGCGCTCTTGCGTTAACTCAAGGGGAGTTTGGCCGGCGGAAATTACTCAGCTCAGATGTTTGAAAACCACGCTTGGTCTAACCAGCTGTGACAGGGGCAAGGAGCCTGGGTTCATTTGAAACTCTGATGTGGGAAAAGCTTTAAACCCGTTTGTCCCCCGGGCTCGTGCCCGCTGTTGTGGCACCGGGAGTCTCACGCAAGCTGTCAGTCGCTCACCCGAGCTCGTGTCCAGCTCAGAGCGCTCCCAGGAGCGCTTCGCTGCTCACGTTTCCCTCTGGATTCGCCACATCTGAGAAATGACACGGCTGAAGCCAAACGCAGCTCTGCCCCTGGTTTTGGAGGAGGCAGCTGCTCCTCCCAGGCAGTCCTGCACCAGCAGGACCTCCCAGTGCCCGGTGCGCAGCTCCCGAGAGTCACCTTGGGAATGTTTGCTTTCCGTGAAACGCTGGCAGAGCTGCCCACCCCTCTGGCTGCTGCCCGAACACGCCGTGGCTGCCTTTCACCAGAGCCTGCCAGCCACTCCACACCGGCTCCTGGGTGGGGAACTCACTGCACAGGGACCCTCACTGTCCACACCCTGCACCTGCACCACCGCTGGAACACCGCACAGGGAACACAAACAGCTCAAGGATCATTTTCTCCCCCTCCCCAGGAAGAAACACCGTGCTGCATTTCATCTGAGCCCTCCTGGGCAAATGCATGTTACCAATAACTGCAACCAGTGGATAATAAATATTGATAAAGCATTTAACTGGCATCCTGTTGGAAAGCACAGCTGGCAAGAGCCCCCTTGAACAAATGCTGCCTTCTTGCCAAATGCAACATAGGTAGAGTTGTAATTAGCCAGCAGAGGCTAAGGACATATGTGAACATCACTGCTGAAGCCTGAGCTTTTCAAAGCATGTTTTTGATAGACTGAAGTAATTTGGAAATTCTGCCTGAATTTTCCTCCTCTGGCCTTGTCATTCCTGAGAAGGTGCCGGTTATTTCTGAGCACGCACACCACGTGCTAACAGTGTCCTGAGCTAAACCAGCACCCTGGGCAAGCATTTGCTCCAGCTCCTGCGTGCCAGGACACACCACCAACGGCACCTCTTTTAGACCAGTAATGGATGAAAGGGTTCATAAAAACTTGTTGGCTATCATTTCCCTTCCCTTTGACGCTGGTGGGTCTCTGCCTGCCCTGCCTCACTCTCCTTGCCTCCAAAACACTGCTGTTTGCTGAGTCAGGAAGGAAACCCACCCTCTTCCACACGCCCTGAGCCTTTTCTTAAGCAGCTCTTTGCCAAAGTCTAGCAACTTCCACAGACCAAGGAATTTGCCCAGAAATCACGTTTGCTTGGAAGGGTCTGAGCACACTGCAGAAATCTGTGCCCCTGTTTTAGCCTGGCTGCACAGCATCGGGTGCCTGTGGGAATGCTTGGTTTAAGGTGGCAATTACAGTCTTTGTGAGAGCCAAGTGTGGGTTGTAACAGCTTTCTGACTGGCATTAAATACATGGTCTAGGCTAAACTATTTTTGTTCTAGTCCTTAATAATTTCCCATGTAATCCTTTACTAAGACTCATTGAAAGAAGAGACCTCTCAATGTTCACTTAATTGACAATCTTTGCTGTAATTTTTTTCTGTGTATTTTTCCACTTGAAACCCTTCGACTAAGGTGCTGGTCGGCATAAAAAGTCTTAGGACAATTTCCTCAGAGAGCACACTGGTGTGGAAAGGTGAAGGATGTGCTCCCTCAGCAACCAGAGGACTTCATAAAAGACAAGGAAGATGGTCTTCTATGGAACAGTAATTGGTGAAAGTGAACCCTAACTGGCAATACATGAACAGAACATCCCTTTGGATAGATTAAGATCTCCATTTCGAAATTTTGCAACGTGAAATCTTCTCTTCCAACTAACAGCCACTGGGTTGTTTTTTTTTTTTTGACTGGACAAATCCTCATTTATATTGGCAACACGCAAAACACTTCCCCCAACATGTTTATTCTTCTATAGCCTTCTTCCTACTAATTTGCCCAAACCTCGCACGAGGATATGTTTCACTCATAGGGCCAAAGGCGTGAGACACGGCCGTGTGGCTCGGGAAAACCACGCTGGTAAACAACAGGAGCTCGAGGAAATAATTCCGCACTGGGAATTATTACCGGGAATAAAAGCCGTGGGAGCGCCGGGAAAGGCGCAGCCTTTGGGGCGGCCCGGGGGCCGAGCGGGTGCCGGCAGCGAGCGCGGCTTCCCGGGAGCCGGATCCCGAATCCGGCGGAATTCCCGCGGCTCCACCGCCACCTGCCGGGCATCCCGGGCACCCCCCGGCTGGGGACCGGGGCTCGGGGCCGGGACACGGCACCCGGGGCCCCGAGGGACGGGACAGAGAACAGCGCCCGGGTGCGCACGGGCACGGCGAGGGTCAGGGGCGCATCCTGCCCCTGGAGGAGCACGAACCGAGGTCTGCCGGACCCTCGGGACCCGCGGGTAACACACGCACCGAGCTCCGGGGCGGCCGGGAACACCCGCGGGCTGCCGGGGCATCCGGGGCGCCAGGGCGGTTTCGAACAACGCCGTTAACCGGGGGCTTCCAGCTAATTAGCGCTGACCTCGAGCTATTTAGGACGGGCCTAACTGCGGCCAGTTGGGTCTGAGAGATCTGAAACCGAGAAAAGAGCTCAGTCTGGAAAGTAAAACTCAAAATATCTTGACCTCGGTCCAAAGCCACACCGTGCCCGAGTTATAACTGTATGTCAATGCATAAAATCACAGCAATGCCTTTTTCAAGAGTATTAAAATATTTTGCCCCTTTCCACAGGTCTGAAACAACTGACTGGAACAACACCAAAATGTGTCCTATGGGACATGCCAGCCAGTTGGAACATTGGCCAAAATGAGTTCCTCACGTGGAAACACATCACTACGACAGAGCTACCATGTTAATAACGCACAGATAAACTGCAAACAAATAAATTGATCACAAATAAAACCTTTACAAGTTTACAAAAGCACAATCAAGCTTGTTGTTCACTGTATTTTCCTGAGAATCACAGAATACGCTGTGTTGGAAGGAACCCACGAGGAGCATCGGTTCAACTCCTGGCCCTGCCCAGGACAGCCCCAAGAATCCCACCCTGTGCCTAAGAGCATTCTCCAAACACAGCCTGAACTCTGCCAGCCTTGGAGCCCTGACCAGCCCTGGAGAGCCTGCTCCAGTGCCCGACCACCCTGACTCGCACCGTGGCAATTTCCCATGCACCTCACATCGTGGTCTGCAGGGAATTCTCCTCCTGACCCAGTTCCAAAAAGAAATCCGAAACACGGAAAAGTGTCTTCGCGGTCTTGAATTTTGTGAGATCTGTGTTTTGTAACTGAAATTTTGAAGCATTAACTTCAAAATACCCTAAAATACACTCAAATGAAAAGTGACACGACCTCCTTACTTTAATAGAGTCAGAATTCTCATCTGGCCCCACTGAGGTTCAGGGAGTGCTGGGACAGGTTTAGCTTAAAAGACAAATAGGTGCAAAAAGCTGAGGTCCAGTTTGTGCCAGAGTCGTGGTTTTCTCTAGCTTTGAGAAACTTCTCCAGGCTTTTGAGGCTTTCAGGAGTAGCAGGGGCTCTTTCTGTCATTTCTTTTTCTTGTTATTGATTTGTTGATTTTAATTTCCTGTTGTAGAATTCGATGACAACAGCAACAGGATCAGACACACGCGCCTCAACTCACAGAGCTAAGCCGATGCTTACACGTTGAGGATCAAATGATTATTTAAACTTAATTTGACTGATATTTTCCTAAGTCTAATTTTTATTTGCTCATGAACATGACTGACCACTAAACACACTTAATTAAAAGTTGCTCAAGTTGCTGTGTTGGACCAATCCTTCCAGTCTCTCTGACTACAGTTTTGATTACAGAAACCAGTTTTCTTCTGCTTTCCCCTCTCTCTGAGGAGGCAAGAGGGAAAAAGGGTATGTTACAGCTTTACACTTGCTCCCTGCCATGGAAATGAGGGAGGCAGAGTTTGTGTTTCCCTGCACAAATCAGCTTTTTTTGTACACAAACACCACTAATTACCTTCTCTTCATGTCTGAATATCAGAAAAATTATCTATATTTAGCAGACTCAATATAACATTAGGAGTAGGATGAGGCTGTGGAGCAAAACACAATGAACATCTCATTCAAGAGAACTCAGCGTTTCTCAAAGCTTAATGCTATCAATCCATTGCTTGTAGAGAGAAGAGAATGATTTTGATTAAAATTTCTGCTATCCTTTCAACCTTACGGGTTCTCAGCAGGAATATTTTAGAGGACAACACGGAAGACTTGTGCTCTGTGCATGTTATTCCTTCTGTGGACCACACTTCTCTACACACACTACACCATACTCAAGCAGATAAGAAACAACACAATCTCTTATCTTCATGGTGCTGTATCCCTTCTTCCCTCCTGTGCGCTGCCAGTGTCACAGTAAATACAGAGGGAAGGGCAGGGAGTAAGAAAGGTGAGGAATATTTGTGGAATGAAGCGATGCCATGGGTCTGGTGAGAGACCAAGCCACCGACTAAAGACAGTGGTAGGTAGGACAGGACAAGTAAGGGTCATGAGAGGAGATTCATGTAAGTATGAAAAACTGAAGGAGAAAGGAATGAACTGGTTTTACAAGAGGGGAGAAGCTCTGCTGCTGGCTACTTCTGCATCCAGTCCCAAATACAGCCCTGTTGTACCTCAGACACCCCACACATAAACTATCAGTGCAAGCCTCCCTTGACCACTGCTGAGAAGAGCCTCTGGATTCAACTATGGACTTACTTTGGCTTGATTTAGAAAGCTTCTACTTTGGGGAAACAGTTTTAGTGCAGTTTTATTGAACCCCAGAAAAGTGCCAGACAGTGGAGAACATTTCAGGTAAACTTCAAGTGAAAATTGTCAGCAGGACATAAAACCACTTCCCCGAATTTTTTCTGATGATGAGGTTTCCACTAAAACTGTGCAGTATGCACTGTGGATATGTTACACCAGGCTGTGCTGGGTTATTTCCCAAGTACAGCATTGTCAGGATAAACACTGAGTACAGCTGAGAGATTCTGACATCCCACGACGGCACTAGCCTCGCCTCAAGCCGTGAGAGGTAAAATGTTCATCTCAGCCATGGGAGAACAGCCCTCATTCTCATTCCAGAAGACACCGACAAGTGGGTTTTAGTTGAAAGTACTGTAATTATCCACTTTGCAGCAGATAATGCTCAGTGTTTCTAATTAAAGACAGGTAACTGTACAGAACTTTGTAATTACGTGGGATAATCTTTGCATCAAAATAAGACATAGCCCACACTTTATTTGCATGGGCCGTGCAGGTTTAGAGTGTGCCAAAAACATTTCACTTCCAGCCAGCTACACCAAAAGCAGAGGTACAGACCTGTGTGAAGAGGATCACAGCCCCTGTAAAATTCATTTTGCTTGGAACTAGCACACACACACAAATTTGGGTGGCATAAACAGCACCTACAAAGAGAGTTTGCCAGGCAGGTCACCAGATACACACTGAAGCTTCAACCATACAGGTTGAGCATATTTTGACAGAATTACTGGGCATCACTCTGAGGAACAGAGCCTCTGGGAAGTGCCATTTCATCTTAACCCCCTCCACAATAGTTTCTACAGTCTTGAGCCAAGCTGCTTTCTGTCACAAACTCTTTAGCTTGGCCAGGTGGTCAGCCATAACCCAGGCAGAGAAATCCCAGAAAACCACTTTCCTAAACAACCCCAGGGACATGAGTAGGAGCAGCTATGCCCCAGAATGATCTGTGGACCATCAACATACAAGTTATGCAATATATTACTGGATGAGAATCAGAGCTGCACCTTCAAATCAACAATTTGCTCTTCATTTTCTGGCTATCCTGTCCTCAGGGCTAATCACTTTGGTGGTTTTACACCCAGAATGAACCTGCCCCTGTGTGCTTGTGTCTGCTTCCTTCAGTTTCCACATATTTTTTCTCCTTGCCTCAGCACAGGGGTAGGAAAAGACAATGATTGCTTCGAGACAGCGGTAGAGCAAGGTAATAGGGAGCAGCGATGAAGGAATGTGGATGGAGGTGTTACCATGGCAACAGGGGGACAGAGAGTTTTCCAGCTTTGGGAAAGCAAGCACATTTTTCATCACTGCTTCTACTCTGAGTTCTGAGCAGCCCTTGTGACTTTTAGGGTGAGGGGCAGGAGTGCAAACAGCATTTGGCCCCAGGGAGCTGTTCCATCATTGCAAAGGTTAAAGGGCAGCCGAGAAAGCCACACAGAAATTCAAACTGGTGTTCGGGTCAACACCTTCAGCATAAGCTTGTGTTACTGAATTGTGTGGCAGACCCATAAATCCATTATTTTTCAGAATAACTTATAAAAATATAATTCCCGCACTCCGAAACAAAACGTTTGCTATCCCAGTCCCAGGCACTGGCTGCATCACACGTGTCACGGAGGCCCTGGACAGACAGCACTTCCCTGCCAACACTGAGGCCAAGAAGAAAGAGCAATATGTAACAACACCCATTACGAGCAAGGAATCTAACAGGACTATAACAGAAATCAGAGCATCTATTGACAGCCCTTTATCAGTAGCAACTTTGGCTTTTCTGAGTTAAGATGAAAAACTCCCTGCGAGGGTGTGTCTTCATGTGTTCTTAAATACAAAGGAGCTGTTAAAGGATGAACTACGACATAAAAAAGCCTAAAGGAAGAGCCACATGGACTCTGCAAGCTGGCAGAGGATTTACAGAGATGCAAAGCTGCCAATTTTCAGAGAACACCTCCTGCAGCAAGCAGGAAGTAAGTCCAGCTGTAAGTCTACAGCTTATAATTTCTGAAAGAGGTTGGAATGCTATTAAAGGGAAGCGCCACTTGGAGCGAAGGAACAAAATGCAAGGAATTGCATTTGAATATGCAGGTCTGCAAATGGTAGATGTCTCTGCTGGTCAGCACAAACACATTTTTGAGGAAATAATGGTAGCTCTAATGCTAAGGTAAAGGTTGATAATATCAGCAAGAAGATGCAAACCTTTCACCTCCTTGGGGGCATGATGCAGCTGACAGTGATACATGATATAATCTCTCCACCCGCTTCTTAGGGAAGCTGAGCATGACAGATAATCTCACACTGTTTATTTTGGAGGAGTAGATAAATTCACCTGGAGAGCCACGGAGACCCTTGTTGAGGTCACAGCAGTTTTTGCAGGATGTCACATCGTTTACACTTTTCCGATTTGTTTCTGCCTCTCTCCACAGTCAGACCTCAGCAGCACCCAGAATGCAGTCCAGATGACTTTTAAAATGTGAAACAACAGCCTGGGAGCAGGAGGCTCATGGCGTTAACACACCGTGAGTAGTGCCCGGTGGCTGCTGGTCACAGGAAACTCACAGCCACAGCTCTGCTAGTCCCACCCAACCGTGCCTGACCAAGCCACTGCCCAGGGTGGGCTGGAGATCTGAACAACTTAGACCTGAACAAATGGATGGTCCCCAGTGCTTCAGCTGGGGTGAAAGAAGGAAACGTTTCTCACGTTGCCAGCCCACCACCAAGCCACGCTTCCAAGCGAAACGGGTGATGTTGGGTAAATTTCTGTGGTGCTGCACCGGGTGTCCCACGGCAGCAAATCAAAGTAAGATGTGAACTGTGGTTGCCCAGCTCTTCCATGCGACTATAACCTCCTGTCTTGCTACAGGAAAAAAAGAAACAAGTGCTGGCATTTCTCTTGGGGAAAAAGAGGAAAGCAAAAGGAACCGAACAGAACAGACACGGGCAAACTCTGCCACACACTCTTCAGGACTTTTGAACGTGGAAGAAATACTGAAAGCAGAACCACAAGCTGCGAATTTTTGCACTTGCTTGCTGTTTCTCTTAAAAATCCTGTCAATCACATCTCAGCAGATAAACACACTGCTAGCGCTTTCACCTTACCACAGGCATTATCCATCTCATCTTCAGCCAGCAGAGGTGAGCACATTTTCTTTCGCACCGCTTTGGAAAATCCTGCAGATCGACTTGGAAAGGAAAATTCCCAGCTCAGGAGTCCCTCAAGCCGTAAGCCAGCAGAAAAGCCTCAGCAGGAGGGGGTTACTCTGAGCTGTTTGCACCAAGGGCTGCAGCAGCCCCTTGAGGGCTGCAGGACAGAGCTGTGGGCCAAGAAACTGGAACGCCCTGGGGCCCCGACTCCAACTTGTTCCCTCAACACAACACTTGGCCTTTGCGGAGCAGTGATTTAAAAAGCACCACAGCTTGGGAGGAAAAAGCCCTCCAGGAGCATGAAACCGTTTTCCAGCTGCTCCTGCCTTTCCTGCTTCATTCCCAAGGCACACACCGGCCAGGCTGGCTGTCCTCCCCACTTCCACCACCAAATAAACCTCCAGGTAAGAAGACACAGAAGTGTTCAGCAGAGAGCACGCTGTCAGAATTGATTCCTCCCAGCCTCCAAGCTGACTTCTGGACTTTGCTTTATTCAGTTTGTGCCTCTGACCACCACAGCACAGCCACTACGCCTATCCTCTTCTATCTAAACTTCTTTACATAATGGTGAATTTAGGCACATGGGGGAAGAAAAGAGAACAGCAGCAAATAATTTTTATTCTTACGGAACAATCTATTTGCAGGAGAAAAGGGATGGTAAATTGCTGCCGTTTTACTGTCTTGTTTGAATAATTTTCTGTGGGAGAATATTAAATGCCTCATGTATCAGGAAGGGGCAGCTGCTCTGTTTTCCATGTGGGTATTATGGTACGAGGCACTGATGCAATTTGGAAGATGGACTATTGACTGTTGTGAAACGATGCTGAAAATGATGCAATCAATTTAATTCTCTAATGGCCTAAGTAAAGGAGGGGAAACTTTCTGGGCATTGTTTGACCTGCCTTATGGGAGACTGAAAATCCTGTTCCGAGTAATCAGAAGATGGATCTCATTTTATACAACTTTTTTTGATTCAGTAGCTGAAGGAGGAAGAACTGAATCTCAATTTATAATTCTGGTTCCTTCCACTATTACTCAAAATGAATAAAGATGACAGTTTTCATTCCAAAACCCAGAGTGCTTCAAGCCTTTAGATGACCTTCAAGAGAACAGTAAGACAGTCTGACTACAGTCATCAAAAGATTTCTGGTTTAATTGGATCTTGTAGAAGTGTGCTCTTTATTAAATATTTTGTGGCAATGAATTGGTCTGAGGTTTTTCTCTTTAAAAAAATAAATACAGCGTGAGCTGGCTGTATCATAGGACGAAGGGAGGCATCACTTCAGTTCCCTGTTCCGACCCAGTGAGGGGTATCTGGGATGAAAACTGACCTAAGTACGTGAACCTCTGTGTGTGAGACAGAGGGCAAGTGAGAGAGCACATGCATCTGGGTGTCCAGCAGAAAAATGGACTTTTGTTCTGAAAATATGAATTACGGCAGTTCTACGTTCACATTAAAAAAAAAAAAAGGGGTTCATATTGCTCCATGTATTAACATGTATTTCAAAACATGAAAACTTGATGAAATTAGAATTGCTGCCTTTTCATCAATAAAATACTGACAGAAAAAAAGAGGGAAATTGTCATATCCTCTAGATCAATACAGGTTGCTTCGGGGAGTGTGTGTACCACAGAAACCATCCTTTGTGTTGCATCACTAGGTACAGTGGAAGACAAAGGTCAGGTTACCACGTTTCTCTCTTTTTTTTTTTAATGAAGAATTTATTTAAACGAACAGGAGAACTACAAAAGCTGGTTTTACCTCACACCTGGTGAACTGACATTCTGTGGACACGTTCACAATAGGCATCATTTAAACAAACCAGCCCTAAGTTCAGAGCACTGTCTGCTGCTCCTGTGCCTCTGCAAGGTCTCTCCTGAGCCATTCCCTGGGCCGTACTGTGGGGACAGCCCTGGTATTTCTCTCTGTTTATTGCATCACGAATTATCACTTTGTGATGTCCTTCTGACCCTAAAACACACTAACCTGAGCTGCTCTCAATCACAACAACGTCCAGGGAGAAATGCTTATCTAAACTTTGTTGGCATTAGCTTGGTGCTGTCTCTAGAGGAGACTCGGATCCATGGGTTCTGGTTTTAATTCTCAGTTCCCCCACAAGTTTCCTGAGCAGGGCATTTGAGTTCATTGCAGCTGTCACCTACTCCAGGCACACACTTACTGCTTAAACTGTAAATTCTCCAAGACAGGGCCACCTAACCCTGAGTACCTGTGAGATTTCCATGCTGTAACCCTGAGTACCTGTAACAGCTGGCAGAGAGCAGGGAGGGAGTCACAGCTGGGCTCCAGTGCAATATTGCATCACAAACATTACAACAGCAAGCAAGGTCCTCCCAGCCAGTGCACCCCAGCTGGGCACTTCTCCCACTGTTCCACTGGCTGAAGATGCAGTGAGATGCTCTGAACACAAAGTCAGGCTCCCAGGTTTTGCACGAGGATGTGCAAGGAAAGCGTCCAGGACCTGATGTGAACCTTGCTGGCTCAGCCTGCCTGCCTTGCATCCACCACAGATTCCCTTTGTAATGAGTCTTCAGGATAAACAATGCCTGAACATTTTTGATTAAATGCTTTTCAAGCTCTTAAAGTCCCTAGCAAGTGAGTTAGTTTGGTCTGTGATACTGCATTATACAAGAATGATTGATTGAAACAAACCTTTTCCCCTCTCACTCCATAGCTATTTCCACAAGTATTTTGAATCTGGCAAGAAGTATGACATTATTGATTTGCTCTGCACTGCTTGTTCTGGAGCCTCATCTGCAAACACATTATTCTTTATTGCTTCAATAATTTCCCTGAGTGCACAGAACTTCATTGTATTTTTTTTAACTTAGTATGTAGTGATCCTTTAAATTTTTTATGTGCTCTGAAGCTGAATATCAGCCATTTGCAGAAATGCACTGGAAGGCTACCAGAAATTCAGATGTTTCCATAGACATGCCACTACTCCCTTTGCTGATCCAAAGCTGCCCACAGAGGATTTGCTTGGTCTGGGGCACTGAGAGCACACTGCATTTAGGCAAGGCTTCCAGGGATGAGGAGGACTGGGCAGAGAGGAGCTCGGGACAGAACCCATTTCTGTGCTCAAGTGGCTCCTGGTCAGTAGAAAGAACAGCAGTGTTTGATGCCTCAGCCAGGCCCTCAGCAGACCCCAGCAATGGGTCTCAAAGCCCCTTCACTTTAACCCTTTTCCTTTCCAAAGCCCTCTGCTCACGGTGCTGAACGCACAGCTGCCTTAAACTGCATAAAACGCACACTCTTAAAAACCCTGCATGATTGGAACACCTGCTCCTTGAGAGGTGAACTCTAAACCCAGCGGGACTGGAAAATCAGTGCTGGGAGAAGGAGCATCTACAAAGCCAGGCTACGAGGAATTCATCCTAGAAGCCACTTCCACACGGAGGAGGCGAGAGACTGACGCTGGGGACTCCAAGGAAGCACAGCCCTGCAGCCCACTCAAACTCAGGGAAGACCAAGAACACACAAATACAGCGTGGTGTGACTTGGAGGAGCTTTGGCCCAAGTGGTTTTGTGATGGGCCAAACCCATGAGAACCACTGAGTGCTGCTTGTTTTCTCAGGCTGCTTCCTCGTGTTTCAGCCACCTGCTGTAACCCAGCTTGCAGGCAGAGGACCAAAACAATTACAGTAAGACAGAAAACCTCCCACTCTCATTAGAGATGTGAATGAGCTGTGATCTTCACATTTAGAAGCATTTTAAAGTTTCCAGGATACTGCAACATACAGAGTTACTTAGCAGCCTGGAAAGGTCACATCTACTCTGCCTCCCACCACTGTTTACAGAGCACAGTAGGCATCAAAAACAATAGATCATGGATTTTCATGCCATAGATTCAGGGGGGACAGAAATTAGAAAACAAGAATGTGTTTGCAAAATAACAAAACTCTGAATGGGGCAAGCAGACAGTGAACACATCCTCTGTCATGTGAAAGTCACCTTTCCCTGGTCTTAAGAGGAACACCGAACATTTTCCACATCTGAGGAATCAGAGTCAAGCCTTGAATAACGAGCCAAGAATAAATCCATAAACTAAGATTTGATTATACACAACATCTGCCCAGGAGCCATTTTACACCTCAGTCTTTGCTTTATGACCAAAGAAATTAACAGCTTCGTGTGAGGCGTTGGGCAGCGAGTTCATAAAACCAAAACCCCAAAGCTTCTCTTTGTCAAGCTGCTAACTTGCCTGTTTTGAGTAGCAAAGGGTGGCCCAAAATAAAGAACAGTTTTACACCCCGAGATATTGCAGATATAACACTTTAAAGATACATGGCCTTATAACAGACTGTGTGGTAATCTTCCCGTGTAGCAGAGATATATCTTTGGAGGGTACGTTTAGAGGAGGGAGAACACTATAAATTGTGCAGTGCTGCAAGCATATACTGAAACTCAGTATATAAAACCTCCTCACATGTTTTCCCTCTCTCGGAGCAGCTGGGCGAGGTGATGCAACACGGCTGGCTCGTTCCCCCTGCCACCAACCCCAGACAGCTTTTCCTTGCAGGGTGGAGGCAGAACATCACCCCAAAAACCAACCTTACTTGCTCCTAGAAGCGCTTCACCAACCATCTCCTTCCCTACTCAAAAAACAAAAGATCTCGTTCCAGGGTAGTGGAAATACCCAAATCCTCACCTAAGCAGCTCTCCCGTGAAAGCACACGAGCTGATGCTGAGCACACAGAGCCTGGGCTGCCACTGTGATGGCTCTGTTGCATCTCTTGCTGCAGGCACACTCAGAGAGTTGGTACTCACAGGGTCAGAGCAAGGCTGCATTAAAGCGCCAGGTTCTGGTTTTGTGTGAGTGAAAACTGGGCCAGCTCCATTGCAATCACCAGAGTGCTGCCTCTACACCAGTGAAGAATCAGGCTCAAAACTAATTTTATCGTGTTTTTAAAGGTTGTCTCAGTGGTTTTAAACCTGTTTCTTTGGTTGTGCGTTTTTTTGACCTTATTTAAGAGACTTTTCAGCAGTTCTAATCTGCACATCTGTTCAGTGCAACAGCAGGGCAATTACAGAGGCAATTTCAAAAGAAACTTCCAGTGCTTAGGACTGACAGATTCTCGCAGGTGACAGCTGTTTTGCCACACTGCCAAGTTCACAGCGAGCTTTGTATCACCCCCAGAACAGCTCCAGGAAAACTACGCAGGCCACGAGTCTCTGCGGCGACGTGAGGGCTTTGTCAATGGATGAAACACCACCCGGTCCTGCCAGGGCACGGGGGAGGCCGGGCTCACCTCGGCTCACCTCCAGCCCTGCGAGCTCTGTGCCTCCTCAGCAGCCAGCAGCTCCGTGCTTTCTGCACACAGAAACATCCCCCTGCTCCCAGGCGTGTTTGCTGCATGCAGCGTCTTTCCAGACACCCTTGGGAGCGACTGAAATAGGGGGCTAAGAGGAGAGGACATTATTTTTGTCTCATTGGTGCCTTTACAGATTTAGGCTAAGCCTTTTAAGATAAGGGATACACGTCTGCTGATTTCAGGGAAATTGGGGGCAGTTTGAAAACTGCTGAGCGTTTCTTTTCCCCCTTTAAATTAACACCTATGTTTCTTTTCCCTCATTTAATGCAAACCTTGCTAATTACAGCTAGATGTTACTTACTGTCCTGCAGGTCATCAGCCAGCAGCAGACTCAGTGGAGGAGGAAGGCCCTGACTGCTCAGCTGCAGTATCTGCTGCTGATCAGAGCACACCAGCAAATTGGGAACGTACTCTTGATCACAGCTGCTCTTCGGTCACCCATTAATATCTGCACAGGTTTAATGTATTAAACCCTCTCTTCTGGTTTTAACTCTTAGGGCAGTCCATGGCATTATAGTAAGTGGCTTCCTTGTCCCCATCCCTGCTTATATTGTATTGAATTATGTGCTTTAAGAACATCTTCCCAACTGACTGATCAAACCTCCCTTTGCTGGGTGAGCTCAGGCTTTAATGTTGTATCAGAAACATGTCGAGTCCTTAGCCTATTGTGAATAAACTGAGTTTACTGAAATAGTGTAAGAGGCTCTTCTCTAAGAAGTTGTCAGAGCAAATCACTTTCTCCATAAGTAAACAGATATACTTCCTACGAAATACTAAACATTTCCTGCTTTCGTTACTTCAGCATGAAAATCGTGCTTCTCTTTTTCTAAGCCAACAGGTCAGTTTGAAGGTCTAAATGAAGCTCAGGTGTTGTAATGTCCCCGCATCTAATTTAATATTTACCTCTACTGCAAATGTTCACAGTTACTTTGATTTTGGATTTGTGACTCAAAGGAACTTATCTGCTCATTGTTTGCAAATTCCTCCACGGGAACGGTACCTAATGTATTTGATGAAGACTGAAATAAAGAGAGAGAAGTTAGGAGGGAATTTTTCTCCCTCTTTGTTGCCACTTTCCCAATGGCATTCCCTGTTTCCCATCCTAAACAGCACCAGCTGCAGGTAGCTACATGCCAGACACATTTCTAGGGGCCTCACAACTGCCAGTCACAGAAATCTGACTTCATCTGTTGTCTGTGAGGTGCTGTAACAAGGAACAAACATGCCTAACAGCATCATCTCTTCAAAATACAAATACTAACACAGTAGATTTAAAAGCTGTTGCCTGACTTATTTTAAAAATGACATATGGTTCAGAATATACACCTTTTTTGCTATTTCAAACTGCTTTTAAAACGAAGAAAGAAGATAAATTAACTGCTAGTAGGGAATTACAGAGGGACCTGTATAATAGAGACACAGAAAATCCCTGCACGGCACTGGAGAATAATGCAGCCACTCTCACCCCAGCCAGCCAGTTGACTGAAATCACCATTTATTATTCCATTTGCATCATCTGAAATGAAGCAGCGTGTTAATGTGCTTTGTCAAGTAAGAAATGGTGGAGATCTGCTCAGCACTTCAACAAAAAGGTGGTGCATGCTTTGGTTCCCAAATTCAGTGTGTGGGCAGCATTCAGTGCTGGCCCCTGCTCTGCACCAGGAGGGCACACTGGGGGCTCTCCTCTCCATCCCCTGCCAAAAATCCTCTCTGGTAGTTGTTAATTTCTCATAGAAGCTCATTACCTTTAATAAGACAGGAAAACCTTATCAGACTGCAGTAAGAGGCCTCACCCCCTCTCTGCCAGCCTGTTTCCCCCACAGCCTGCTCTCCTCCACTTGTTTTTCCCCAGTAAAGGACAGCAAATCAAGTCTGCAAGAAAAACTGCAGCCCTTGGATTTTTTTTTCTTTTTTTGGACAGTTGGATGACTTTTTGAGAGGGTCTGCTTTCACAAGCTGAGTTCATTCCCACTACAGCTGTGATTTTATTCACAAGTATAGCAAAAGCTCCTACTCGCCCTGCATTTGATCTGGCTCCACGTGTCAGTCAGGGCGAGGTGCCAAGTGTCACATTTTCCTTGGCTAAACATTTCACAAAGCCTGCATTTCACCCACCCGGGATGCACTGACCAATCCAAAACAAAACCTCCCCCTTCTGAACGGCCCCTGTGGAGCAAAGAGGAGCAGGAGACCCCAAAACTGTGCTTAATATGGCACTGAGCACCCTGGCTGCAGGGGGTTTCGGGGGCTTGGAGAGCCTTCTGCTGCTGCTGCTTGGGCTTCAAACCAAGTAAGGGCAACCTGAGCCTTGCTCAAGGCTCTTCAGAGTCATCTGCACCGAGCTGACCCCAGAGGACTAAAACAGGGACACAGCCATGCTGGATGGCAGAACCCGGCCCCACAAATACTCCAGGATGTTTCCTGTATTCACTTTCTCCAATACATTTGCCCAGTGATTTGAAGGAATTGAGATTTTTTTTTTTTTTTTTTTTT